>VDFB02271471.1:0-47243 GCA_007258455.2 Sequoia sempervirens | reverse complement strand
AAATATTTCAATAGATTTGACTTCAAGTTGAGGTTGAGCCTGCTTCGGCACTGTCATAGTGAGCACTCCATTTTCCATGTCCACTTTCACTTCAGCCACCTTCGCATTCTTAGGTAGCCTGAAACGCCTTAGGAATCTACCTCTTCCTATTAATTGATAATATGAATACATAAATTGTACAACAATTAGAAATCACTTAGTACACTACATCCACATATTTGTATTCTTCTTAAATAACATGACAAATAGTTAATACCTTTAAAATTTTATAGCCCTAAATTTTGTGTTCACAACACTAGAAGTTCAAGAAATCTTTTTTAACTTTCCAAATTTCTCACAAGTATTTGTGGGCTCTATCAATGGTTCGACACCACCCAACCATGTAGAAATATTAGGGCCAACCCTCTCTAGTAAGAAGAAATTGATTTGGTAATCATTCAACATGTACAAAAATCACTTGATACATACAATAAAAGAGCATCTCAATTAAATATCACAACATTGTAACACATCATATAAGGTCTAGCCCATGAAATTGGGAAATAGGACACCATTCAACACATACATTATTAGAATCAAAATCACTCCTTAGATCAATATTCCAATGCACAAAATAAAAGAGTACCATTTGTATATGGAGTATCATCACATAGTTCTCAAGACCATCATAGGGTTAAAGAGTATGTCTCTACTAATGGGGAAAATCAATGACATCTATATCAATCTCACGAATTGAATACTAATATCCTTCACAATAATACAACATATCTAGATTGACATAGTGAACTCACATATAAATTTTATTAATGTTGAAAATTTTGGAATCTATTCATTTTAGTTATTAATCTCTAAACCTCATCCTTACCACATCATGATTTTCATTATAAACAAATAGGCATGAGATTTCACTCCATTTAGACTAAGAATTAAAAGGAAGTGATATCAAATTCAATAAGCAAATGCAAATGGTGTGTGTTTACTGGCTATCCATGTGTGTCGTGCAACATGTGATATGTCGTTGCCTTTCGCGTTTCTTCCCGAGCAAACTTCTTCCAACCGTATTGCCGCCATGTTTGGAAAACCTCTAAAATGACCGCAATCGCTATCCTTATTTTTCAACTGAAATTATAGGTAATCGAGCAGTTCATTTTGTCCAACATATAAAATATTTTCGAGGCATTTTCATTCTGTTATCTTGCTCTTAATCCACTTTATTCTCTTTTTGACGATGACTAATGCAAGGAACTAGCACTACCAATGAACTGGATGTTTGGAAGTACACCTGCTGAACCATTAAATGATGGTAATGAAAAGTTCTCCTTAAATCATTGTCATCAGACTATCAGGCTTGGCTACACAACCATCCTCAGGAATTATTATAGAAAATGTGTCTCTCTTTCTCTATCTATAGTGGAAAAGCCCCGACAACCCAGCGAGAGTGTTAAACGAATCTGAACTGTTCAATATTTTCCACCATTTTTTTTCCAGTTTCCCTGCCACTATTGGTTTCCTCTCCTCCAAACTAGCGACGGTTTTAGAACTAGAAGAGGCTTATCAAAATGAAAATTCGCGTTTTCAACATAATTTTCTTCTTACGTCTGACCACCTAACATACCCGCCTCTACATCCGTGCATATGAAGGGACACCCTATATATTTTAATGGTTAAGTTTAACCCAAATTTGTAGTTGTTAAATGGTAACAATATAATAATTCATTCGAGATAGATTTGTACAAGTTTGTATATGTTGTAAATATAATGGTAAATGAAATAACAACAATTTGTAACTTTTGAGAAGATAATTATTTATTTATTTATTTATTTTAAATAGAATATGTACAATTATTGCTAATTATTTAACTAGCATGCAAATATTAAATTTAATATATATAAAAAACGTCAAGAGTTATCTTTTTGAGGCACCTATTTTCATCATTAAAGTTATCAAAACTACAACAGCAATGCAACACATAATCACCCCGTCCTATACAGTGAAAACCTTGAAAATACATCACACAAAATTATAAAATATCAGTCCAAATAAAAATCCTCACAAGTTGAAATAAAGCTCGATGACAATTTAAGATCATTTTTCTATTTAGCCAAAGATTTTCAATAGATTTAACTTCAAGTTGAGGTTGAGGCTGCTTCGACACTGTCACAGTGAGCACTCCATTTTCCATGTCCACTTTCACTTCACCTACCTTCCCATTCTTAGGTAGCCTGAAATGCCTTAGGAATCTACCTCTTCCTATTAATCGATAATATGAATACATAAATTGTACAGCAATTAGAAATCACTTAAGTACACTACATCCACATATTTGTATTCTTCTTAAATAACATGACAAATTGTTAATACCTTTAAAATTTTATAGCCCTAAATTTTGTGTTCATGACACTAGAAGTTCAACAAATATTTTTTAACTCTCCAAATTTCTCACAAGTATTTGTGGCCTCTATCAATGGTTTGACACCACTCAACCATGTAGAAATCTTAGGGCCAACCCTCTCTAGTAAGAATAAATTGATTTGGTAATCATTCAACATGTACAAAAATTACTTGATACATACAATAAAAGAGCATCTCAATTAAATATCACAACATTGTAACACATCATACAAGGTCTAGCCCATGAAATTGGGAAATAAGACACCATTCAACACATACATTATTAGAATCAAAATCACTCCTTAGATCAATATTCCAATGCATAGAATAAAAGAGTACCATTTGTATATGGAGTATCATCGCATAGTTCTCAAGACCATGATAGGGTTGAAGAGTATGTCTCTACTAATGGGGAAATTCAATGACATCTATATCAATCTCAAGAATTGAATACTAATATCCTTCACAATAATACAATATATCTAGATTAACATAGTGAACTCACATGTAAATTTTATTAATGTTGAAAATGTTGAAATCTATTCATTTTAGTTATTAATCTCTAAACCTCATGCTTGCCACATCATGATTTTCATTATAAACAAATAGGCATGAGATTTCACTCCATTTAGACTAAGAATTAAAAGGAAGTGATCAAATTCAACAAGCCAATGTAAATGGTGTGTGTTTATTGGCTATCCATGCGTGTTGTGCAACATGCAATATTCCTTTTCCTTCCTCGTTTCTCCCCATGTAGACTTCTTCTAGCCGTATTGCCACCATGTTTGGCAGACCTCTAAAATGATCGCAATCGCTATCCTTGTTTTTCAACTGAAATTATAGGTAATCAAGCAATTCATTTTGTCCGGGATATAAAATATTTTAGAGGCATCTTCATTCTGTTATCTTGCTCTTCATCTGCTTTATTGTCTTTTTCACGATGACTAATGCAAGGAACTGGTGCTACCAACGAACTGGACGTCTAGTAGTACACCTGTTGAACCATCAGATGATGGCAATAAAAAGTTCTCCTTAAATCATTGTTTTCGGACTGTCACACCTGTCTACACAGCCATCCTAAGGAATTATTACGCCGAATGTGTCTCTTTTCTCTATCCACAGTGGAAAAGTTGTGACAACCCAACAAGAGGGTCAAACGAATCTGAACCGTTCAATATTTTTAGTTTTTTTTTGTCGTTTCCCTGGCGCGATTGGTTTCCTCTCCTCCAAATTGGCGATGGTTTTAAAACTGGAAGAAGCTTATCAAAACCCAAATTTGCGTTTTCAACATAATTTTCTTCTTACGTCCGACCACCTAACATACCCGCCTCTACATGCGTGCATATGAAGGGACACCCTATATATTTTAATGGCTAGGTTTAACCCAAATTCGTAGTTGTTAAATGGTAAAAATATAATAATTCATTTGAGATAAATTTGTACAATTTTGTATATGTAGTAAATATAATGGTAAATGAAATAACAACAATTTGTAAATTTTGAGAAGATAATTATTTATTTATTTATTTATTTTAAATAGAATATGTACAATTATTGCTAATTATTTAACTAGCATACATATATTAAATTTAATATATATAAAAAACGTTGAGAGTTATCTTTCTGAGGCACCAATTTTCATCATTAAGGCTATCAAAACTGCAACAATAATGGAACACCTAATCACCTCGTCCTATATAGTAAAAACCTTGAAAATACATCACACAAAATTAAAAAATATTAGTCCAAATAAAAATCTTCACAAGTTGAAATAAAGCTCGATGACAATTTAAGATCCTTTTTCTATTTAGCCAAAGGTTTCAATAGATTTGACTTCAAGTTGAGGTTGAGGTTGCTTCAACACTATCACAGTGAGCACTCCATTTTCCATGTCCACTTTCACTTCACCTACCTTCGCATTCTTAGGTAGCCTAAAACACCTTAGGAATCTACCTCTTCCTATTAATCGATAATATGAATACATAAATTGTACAAAAATTAGAAATCACTTAAGTACACTACATCCGCATTTTTGTATTCTTCTTAAATAACATGACAAATTGTTAATACCTTTAAAATTTTATAGCCCTAAATTTTGTGTTCATGACACTAGAAGTTCAACAAATATTTTTTAACTCTCCAAATTTCTCACGAGTATTTTTGGCCTCTATCAATGGTTCGACACCACCCAACCATGTAGAAATCTTAGGGCCAACCCTATCTAGTAAGAAGAAATTGATTTGGTAATCATTCAACATGTACAAAAATCACTTGATACATACAATAAAAGAGCATCTCAATTAAATATCACAACATTGTAACACACCATACAAGCTCTAGCCCATGAAATTGGGAAATAGGACACCATTCAACGCATACATTATTAGAATCAAAATCACTCCTTAGATCAATATTCCAATGCATAAAATAAAAGAGTACCATTTGTATATGGAGTATCATCACATAGTTCTCAAGACCATCATAGGGTTGAAGAGTATGTCTCTACTAATGAGGAAAATCAATGACATCTATATCAATCTCAAGAATTGAATACTAATATGCTTCACAATAATACAATATATCTAGATTGACATAGTGAACTCACATGTAAATTTTATCAATGTAGAAAATGTTGAAATCTATTTATTTTAGTTATTAATCTCTAAACCTCATGCTTGCCACATCATGATTTTCATTATAAACAAATAGGCATTAGATTTCACTCCATTTAGATTAAGAATTAAAAGGAAGTGATATCAAATTCAACAAGCCAATGTAAATGGTGTGTGTTTATTGGCTATCCATGCATGTCATACAACATGCAACATGCCTCTTCCTTCCTCGTTGCTCCCCGTGTAGACTTCTTCCAGCTGTATTGCCACCATGTTTGGCAGACCTCCAAAATGACCGCAATCGCTATCCTTATTTTTCAACTTAAATTATAGGTAATCGAGCAGTTCATTTTGTCTAGGATATAAAATATTTTAGAGGCATCTTCATTATTTTATCTTACTCTTAATCTGCTTTATTCTCTTTTTGATGATGACTAATGCAAGGAACTAGCGCTACCAACGAACTAGACATCTAATAGTACACCTGTTGAGCCGTAAGATGATGGCAATAAAAATTTCTCCTTAAATCATTGTTGTCGAACTGTTGCGCCTAGCTACAAAGCCATCCTCAAGAATTATTATGGCGAATGTGTCTCTCTTTCTCTATCCACGGTGGAAAAGCTCTGACAACCCAACAAGAGGGTTAAACAAATCTGAACCGTTCAATATTTTTAGTTTTTTTTTGTTGTTTCCCTACCGCGATTAGTTTCCTCTCCTCCAAACTGGTGACGGTTTTAAAACTGGAAGAAGCTTATCAAAACCCAAATTCGCATTTTCAACATAATTTTCTTCTTTTGTCTGACCACCTAACATACCCGCCTCTACATCCGTGCATATGAAGGGACGCCCTATATATTTTAATGGCTAGGTTTAACCCAAATTCGTAGTTCTTAAATGGTAAAAATATAATAATTCATTCAAGATAAATTTGTACAATTTTGTATATGTAGTAAATATAATGGTAAATGAAATAACAACAATTCGTAAATTTTGAGAAGATAATTATTTATTTATTTATTTATTTTAAATAGAATATGTACAATTATTGCTAATTATTTAACTAGCATACATATATTAAATTTAATATATATAAAGAACACCGAGAGTTATCTTTTTGAGGCACCAATTTTCATCATTAAGGCTATCAAAACTGTAACAATAATGGAGCACATAATCACCTCGTCCTATACAGTAAAAACCTTGAAAATACATCACACAAAATTACAAAATATCAGTCCAAATAAAAATCTTCAAAAGTTGAAATAAAGCTCGATGACAATTTAAGATCCTTTTTCTATTTAGCCAAATATTTCAATAGATTTGACTTCAAGTTGAGGTTGACGCTGCTTTGGCACTGTCACAATGAGCACTCCATTTTCCATGTCCACTTTCACTTCACCTACCTTCTAATTCTTAGGTAGCCTGAAATGCCTTAGGAATCTACCTCTTCCTATTAATTGATAATATTAATACATAAATTGTACAACAATTAGAAATCACTTAAGTACACTACATCCGCATATTTGTATTCTTCTTAAATAACATGACAATTAGTTAATACCTTTAAAATTTTATAGCCCTAAATTTTGTATTCATAACACTAGAAGTTCAAGAAATATTTTTTAACTCTCCAAATTTCTCACAAGTATTTGTGGCCTCTATCAATGGTTTGACACCACCCAACCATGTAGAAATCTTAGGGCCAACCCTCTCTAGTAAGAAGAAATTGATTTGGTAATCATTCAACATGTACAAAAATCACTTGATACATACAATAAAAGAGCATCTCAATTAAATATCACAACATTGTAACACATCATACAAGGTATAGCCCATGAAATTGGGAAATAGGACACCATTCAACACATACATTATTAGAATTGAAATCACTCCTTAGATCAATATTCCAATGCATAGAATAAAAGAGTACCATTTGTATATGGAGTATCATCACATAGTTCTCAAGACCATGATAGGGTTGAAGAGTATGTCTCTACTAATGGGGAAAATCAATGACATCTATATCAATCTCAAGAATTGAATACTAATATCCTTCACAATAATACAACATATCTAGATTGACATAGTGAACTCACATGTAAATTTTATTAATGTTGAAAATGTTGAAATCTATTCATTTTAGTTATTAATCTCTAAACCTCATGCTTGCCACATCATGATTTTCATTATAAACAAATAGGCATGAGATTTCACTCCATTTAGACACCTCAACATGATATGGGTCGACATTTACAAATTTCCAAAGAAAAACCGTCATTTTCATTTGATCAAACTTTGACATTGAGAAACAATATGTCGGTTGTCAATGTTCAAAAGATATTAGACAACCTCTCCATGGGGGGAATGTGACAAGTATAAACCACACGGATTAATTTTGAGGTTTTGACTACTATATAACCGCTAAGGTCCGTATAGTTTCTATTTTCTTGTAGTTTTTTTACTTGTTGGTCGAAGCTTACAAAGCTATGGGCTTTGAGGGTAAAACCTACCCGAGTTTTGTTTTTTCTTGGCTTTGATTGGCCCCTAGAGTTATCTTCTAGTTCTAGATTGAAAATGAAATTTATTTAATACAGTAAATCTACACATACCATATTAATTAAATAAGTACTGAAACCCTTGGGAATCCATTAAAGCTCAGTGAATTTAGAGTTCCAGTGCACGAATTCAGAATCTTTGTTGTGAAAAAGTATCAGCATAGCTTTGCTTTTGTATTAAAGTAGGCTTGTCCTTTTTTCTGAGATAATTAAGAAGTATGCTTCAGTGGCAATTAAGAAAGGTAGGGTAAGCTTAGGTAAACTCTCAAGTACAGTGGTGTAGGTTTAGTTTGTGGTTTTTCAGAGAGATTAAAACAGTAAAATTTGGTGGTTTCCTTAATGAGTTAGGGGAGGTCGTTTGATACGGTTACGCCCAGGGCTCAAAAATATTAACTTTTGTGGATTATTTTCATAGGGGAAACATCTGAGCCCCTTTGAGTCACCAAGGCGCACATTGGCCGTGCTTTTTCCTACTCAGCAAGAGGGTTTGTTCGTCACAGTAGCAGAATAATTTTGTTGAAGGAGAGGGAAAGGAAGGATGTGATGGCCTTCATCACGGGCGTTGTTGTGGGATTTATCATCGGAATTGCAATTGTGGTTGCCTTTTTCCATTCAAAGAACACACGAGCCAAAAAGCGAAGCCAGTTGGTTAGTTGATTCTTTTCATTGTTTTATTAATTTTTAAGGCAATGCTAAAATGTCATGATTTTCTTCAAGATTTTAGGCTTGTGTAGGCCTTAACTTGTTGCGAGATGGTCACTGCATAAGAAAAAATTGTGCACAAAATTTGAAGAAATGGCATTTTGGATGATACTTCAAGTTCCATTATCAGGATGAGTGATCTATTTGGAATATATATTACAATGCCATTACTTTGTTAGAAGTGATGTTTCTTATCGAACTTACTGTAGTTCACCTCAAGGTCCCATGCTAGTTTGCATCTTGTTTGTTGCATTGTACTCAATATAAGTCTTGAAAACATACTTTGTTTGGATCGTTATACTAGCTAATATCAATTGCAGTCTATTTTCTAAAGCCCATAACTACTAGATTATAGCCACCTTTTCATTCAACTAATTGGGGTTTTCCTTCTTTCCTTAACCTTCATGTTCTTGGCTACATGGACTATATAACCAACTAAAGAGATGTGTACCACATTTCAGGATATCCATTACCCCATAATATCATATGCCTAGGTACATAACATGGCTTCCCTCGACATTTTTGTTCTGAAACATGAGAATAAACTAAATAATGAGTTTTATGCAAGCCTTTATATAGTGATGCCACAATCTACATTTAACTATCCATATGTGATCTTCTTGGGTAGCTTGTACCTATCTCTGAAAATTGTTCCATATTGCCAGTTTGAAGATGAATGGGTTACAACTCTTTATACTACCTTGCCAACCTATAATATTTAATATTTATTATTTTACCAATACTTGAACATAAAATCTGGCCAATCCCAAAGCCTTGTATACTTATTTCCTATCTAATATACCATGCAAAGCATGAGGATTTATGTTACAGACACAAAACATCCTGGAAAGTGTTTTCCCCAAGGCTAATAGATCCCTTCCCAAGTACACTCAAGTATGTATTGTTTCCCATCAAAATATGAGTCATAGTGCATTGCTCAAAAGAAGAGAATATAGACTACAAAGATGCCATATGATGAGAAGCTCTCGAATCTAGAAGTCATCTCCCTAATCCTAGACCTGAAAAAGCACAAAGAGCATGTCCTTTATTTTTTGATGTAGAAGCCAAATCATCATGACCTTTACCCTTATTAAACTATTTTAAAGAAGAAGAAGAAGAAGAAGAAGAAGAAGAAGGTGGCTCGGACATTCTAGAAGGAAAATCAATATGATTATTTTTTATAAGATGCTTCAACTCATCAAGATCCTTCTTATAACAAGAATTTTCATCATGCCCAAGCTTCTTGCAATACGAACAAGTATACTTCTCCTTCTTAGATGATTTATCCAAGGAAGAGGATTTATTCTTTCGTTGATTTGAATGTGGATTGTTCTTTGAATTCTTCTACTTCTTATTAGTAGTATTTGATTATTTCACCTGACTATCCAACAATGCCTAAGATTTAGAAGACTTGATTAAACCTATCAAGATAAGCTTTTGTTGCTCATGTATCAACATCTCAAAAAATTATGCAAATGATGTAGTATATGCAGACCCCATAGTCAACCTATGAGTATGAAAGCTAGAAACAAAAGCAACATAATAAGGGCCAAGTTTTTTCAATGAATTTTAGACCAACTGAATGTCCTTGTCAATACCACATGCTTTACATTGCTCCCTTAGATCATTAACCCTAGTGATGTAGTCCTGAACGTTGTCAAAATTCTTAGGATCAAGGATCATCAACTCATTATCAAGTTGATAGCCTCTAACTTCATTTGTAGAACCATAAAAAAAATTCAAATTTTCCCAAGCCTTATGAAAATTATTGAATGATTCAATTTGGAACAAAAAATTTGAGAAACTAGTTTATGAAGACATCCAAGAGCTTTAGTATGCTCAATCATCCATTTAATGTTTTTCTCATCATCAATAGGTTTAGGTACCTTATTCTCAACATATAGAGACTAACCCTCATTCATTATTATACTCCATTCATGTTGATACCATGTTGAATAGTTGTCTGATGTTAGCAAAGGAACCTTATAATGACCATGAAAAACAAGGAGAGCACAAGCAAAAAAATCAAGATAATGTACCAAGAGACCCCCTAACCAATGAATCAATAATCCCCCAATATCAAGATATGAGGTAGACCCTTTATGCTTAGTGCAATTAAAAATGCCATTTTCCAACAATAGTGAAGTGAACTTGACCTTAGTGCATGCATAATGCCAAATTTGGGCACAAACTCAAAGTAGCTTTTTATACAAGATGTGATAAATATGATCACACCACTGCAAAGTAATCAAAAAATTATACACTTTCAAAAAAAATCACTCAAAAATGTTACCATAAGAGTGAGAATGAAGCCCCACAAGTTCTGATAATGAGAATGACTCAGCAACAGCTCTGAAAATCAGCAATTTTAAAATAAACCAGGCACCAAAATAAAAAACCAACTACATCATTGCATAGAGCATGAAATTCTACCCCAAATCAAAAAATATTGCACTGATAAAGGAGTCTGTATGACCAAATTATGAGCCTATGAAGTTTGCCTCCAAAATGAAAACTACCAACCGAGAGGGAGTCAAATGGAGTGACCTACTGGCGGCCGTTTGACCATCAAATTTAAGAAAATAAATATTGACAGTCGACTAAACATCAAATTTAACAGTGTCAGATAATGGTCATTTGGCCGTCAAATTTAACATAGTTTTTTTATACTCATTTGGTCAAATTTAAGATAGTCGTGCAAAAAAAGCTAAAAAAAAAATTGCACAAAAATATGAAGTATTATATATGAAAATGGGGGTTTTTGGGCCTTCTGGTCTCAACCATGGGGTTTTTTTCCCAATACGTACCTTGTAAAAGCTCAAGCTTAAATCATCCTTAGATCTAAGAAGAGGTTTTGCAACTCTAAAGCTCTGATACCATGTAGGAATTGAGATATGGCTCTTAGAACATGTTAGAGCCACTCAAGGACTCAAGCCTCTAGGATCATCTACAAAATCCAACAACAACCTTCCACAAGAGGGAAAAGAAAGAAAATGAAATTGCAACAATGGATGCAAGATGTGGCCAATATGCAATACTCAGGATTGCAATGATGTATTAGACTTACAAAACTAAATTGAGATTGTTGAGATGTGCATATGAATCCTTTCTTATATAGGCAAGGGTGATGATGTGCTTACTTAAATGACTGTATCATAAATAAATGGCATGATTCAATATTAAATAACTAGGATACAAGCATTAAATAAAAGCCAACTAGATAAGATAAGTGACAACTAAGGCTTAACTAGAAAGATTCCCCCTAATTAATGCTAACTAAAAAGATACCCTCCTAGGACCTAAGTGGAATTAACAATGTAAATAGGACCTATATAAGACTAGATAGGAAAAATGACTATTTACACCAACAACAAGGTCGAATCCCCCCAGGTGATGCTAAGGGTGGATTGTTGGACTAATTGCCAACATCTCCCTTCGGATTCGAGACATGGACTAACCACATCTCATGGATCCATTTATCTTTGGTGTTTGTATCGAGTGTTAATAGGTTGATCTTTTGGCGTAAAAAAAAACATGTTCCAACAATTTCATATCCATGTCATAATTCCAATCTCTCTAAATATCCCAACATCCTTTCATCTCCATGTCATGATCCTAATCCTCCACAAGATCCCATCACTCTTATCAAAGCTACCCATGAAACCCCCACTTATAAAATAGTCTCTTCTACCTTCATCCAATCTAGTTTACTCCAAGAACATATAATTCCTTTCACCCCATCTCCCCCTCAAAATGGACTTGTGTCTTGTTTCTAAAGTAACAAGTATCCCATTGGAAAAATTATTTGTCAAAACATGCACTATCAAGGAATAGAGTTCGACCTCCATGAGCAAGGCATCTTAGAACCCATCCAAATCCAATCAAATCCTAATTATTATGGCCTTGTATACCAAGCTCAAGGCATTGGTATTCCTCCCAAAACCCACTACCTCCACTTAAGTCCAAATATTCATATCCGCCATCCTCCAAATCTATGTTGGGTCCTCATATTCCAAAGTCCAATACTTCATCTCTTCCATCTATTTTAGGTCCCTATGTCCCAAAACCAAGTCCTTCATCCCTTCCATCCATTTAGGGTCCTTATATCCCTCCATCCACTATTCACATCCCCTTATCTCAAAGTCATTCCATGTAGTACCCCTCCATTTATGCTTATGTTTTCTGTTAGCATGCTTTCACATATGATAGACTTTGGTACATTGTTTTGGATATTTTGATCGCTGACCTTTAAGCGACAGTGGATTCGTTTTGTGATATGATGATACATTGTATGGTGATAATTAATTTTTGACATGCTTTGTAATAGCGTAGATATTTCCTTCAGATGTTATTGCTATATATATGTTTATGGTAGATTAATTGTTACTTAATTTGTCAGTTTGATGTGACATGTATTGGTGTGGAGAACGGAGTTGCATCACTCGCTTGCGAGTGCCCTGTGATTTCCGTGATTTTCTCCACACAGTGTGTTTGTACAATGGATTATATATATGTATGTCATTTGTTTGATAGCAGGATTGCAGGTACATGACACCGACTCCACCTGGTTACTCAGGTCTGAGCGTGTCAAGACTCAACGGAAATGTTGATTGGGAGGTAGTAACATGGTTTATCCTAGTCTAGTCTTAAACCCAGTCACAGTATATCGTCAGTTTTAGTTTGGAGTCTTTGGTGGTCTTGTTTGTCCCTGATTGGATTAATTGTTTTGAAAGGAAAATTTTGTCAATTTAATGATAGTTTGTTATTCTTTAATTTACTGTTTATTTAAATTAATTTTAAATGTTAAAAATAAGTTTTACATTTTATTTAATTAATTAATTAGTTTGTTTGGTTAAGTAATTTAATCATTGAGATTAAATTCATTTAATTAAATAAATTAATTAATTGAATTAAAATTGCTTTAATTGTGTGAATAGATTTAAATTTAAAATTAATTGTTATGTGGGTAATGGTATTTTAATTGTTAGATAAATAAATTAAATGAGGAAAAAGGGAAATTTGTATTTTGAAATTTGAAAATTTTAAATTCTTTAAAATGCATGAATTCTTGATAAGGAAAAAAAAAAGATTTATCCGGGAGGTGGTTAGAAGATATTTTCTTCTCGACATGTGTGGCAGTGGAATTAATTGCTTCTTGTTGAGGATTTTCTCAGATGTTATCTGGGATTTGGGGAAAAGAGAAGATTACTTCTTCACGGGAAATGAAAGAATAGTGTTCTATTAAAAAATATATTGGTTTGAGTAAATTTGTGAATTTTTCTTTGGGATTTGTTGTATATTTCTGGAAGATCTCTTTGGGTTGGTTTTACCATCTTTCTGGATTTTATGTTCTGGAGAAGCTTTGGAGGACTGCACGCAACAGGCAGCAAATATTCTCCCCTACAAACAAATTTCAAGCTACAGGAAACAGGTTTTTCACTGTTATTTATTTGATTAATCCTTTTGAAAAATTTGTCTGTGAATAAGAATTAGTATTGAGAAGTTTTGTTAAAATTGTTTAAAAATTGTGTTTGCTTGAGGAAATTGTTTGTGTTTTAATTTTTGTTCTTCTCGGCAATTAATCTGTGGAGAATTTGTTATTTCCTTGTTAAAAGCTTCCTGTAGGAAATAGTTGAATTAAAAATTTGTGAAGGGAGTCATTTGTTTGGAAAATGACATTGAAACCTCAGGGAATAAATTAGAACTTGCTTATAAAAAATCATGCGTACTGTAGAAATTTCTCAATTTCCCCATACGAACACCCTGATGAATTTGTGTATATATATATATTATACATATCTACTCTCATATATAAATTGTATTGTGAATACTTTATATTCATTATTTTTTATTTTTTTTGAAATCGCCATACAGGCGTAATAAGGGTTTGAAAATTTTAGGGAATGGAATTTTATTTCTTGAAAACGAGTTTTAAAAACTGTAGGTTTCATTTTTTTTTAAAAAGAATAAATTAAGGGTTTCAATTTTTTGTAAATGGAAATAAAACAATGGAAATCGCAGAACTTAAACGCGGATTTCGTTTATTTATTAAAATAAATATTATCTAGTAAGGGGGCCGCAGGGGCTACCCCACAACCGCCCCCATATGGGGCGACGGCTGTGAAGGCAGCCGGCGCTGCCCTCACAGGCAGCGCGCGGCTGTCACATAGCTGCCTCCCCATACGGGGAGGGATGTAGGCTGCGAATACAGCCTTGCACTGCATACAGTCTTTTGTATATTTTTAAAAAAAACCCTCTGTAAATTAAATAAAACATAAATTTGAATATGTGTTCATTCGAATAAGATTTCGATTTAGGGTTCTTAATTTATAATATTTATAATATATATATATATAAATTTATTTATTTAAACAAATTTATAAATTCATATTTATTTTGGTAATGAAATAAGAATTTCTTTGGGTTTAAATATATATGTTAAATAAGACATCAGTTAGATTTATAACAATAAGGTTGGAAAAGAAAATTTGACATATATTGATAAGTGAGATTGTGAAAGCTAAGATTAGATTATTTTGATAATAAATTTTAACCAAGTTAATTTGTTTTCATGCAAATTTTATTTGTCTTGACTGGATTTAGTAAATCCTAATGTAGATTCCTATTATTTCAATTTGCTTTAAATTGTGTTTCTTTATTGGGCGAATTGGGATTATATTTCATTACAAGTCTTCCAGATAGGTTTGTATAATGTGGGAGTTGTTATTGTATAAATAGAATTCTTGTGTTGACTAAGGCTGTGTACATGCTTTTGTACGGTGTTTAGACACCTGGTTTTATGAACATAGACTTGATGTCCGTTTTAAAATGTGTAGTATTATATGTTGAATTTCTTGTGCACTTTGTCTACCTTAGTTTTGGGAACTTAGATTCCTTGTGTTATTTTAAGGGAGTGGCTCTGTGTGAGGGCCGACACACAAAGTGGTGCCTGGGTAACTCATGAAGAGTTAGTAAGTCAGTGGAAAGTAAAACAAAACATTAGTTAGCTTAAAATATTTAATTAGATTAATATGCCTCGCTTATAGACTCAAGAGCTAGTTCAGTCTTGTGTATAAGTTGAGAAGGCCTGGAATGGCAAATCATTATCTTGATACTTTAAAAGATATTCGATTCGTCAACAGATTGCATGTGTGGCCGGGTTTCGTAAGAGGTTACCAGGGTAACCCAAGTTGGGGGTCGGAACCTAGGAAGAAACACCAAGGTAACCTATGCAACATTGTGATGACACTCCACCTAAAATAACAGTGACCTTGTGAACTTAGTATATTTGATTATCCTAAATCTGGAAGCAGTGTAACCATCAGTTAAGTATGTACTTGTGTCTAGGGTTTGTAGGTTATGTCTAGGTAACCTTATTACTATCTCCTAGTACGGGGGGTGGACTTTCGGGTACCACATGGTTGGGTGGAACATGCACCTTACTCTGTTGGGTCCCCAGTTTATGATCATGGCAATGAGAGCTTCATGGATGGAGAGCTCGTATTTGGATATATATGTACTTCCTTTATTGCATCATTGGAAATCTTGTATTTGAAACATCCCTCAATTGTTATGAGGTGAACATTCGTAAAATGTAATTGTAAACTATTATTTGATCTACCTCATTTGAAGAATGAGTATTGTAATGTTATTTCAAATGCAATGTAAGAATATTATTTGTACTTTATATTTTCATGAATGGAATACAAATGTTATATAATGTTTACTTTTAAGTTTATATTATCTTATTACAAGCAATGCTAAATACTAAAGTCGTCTATGGGAATTCTCAAGTAGTGTGTCGTCGCGTAACTTAGAGAATGTATGCAACTAATAAAGTTAATATTAATACTTTAAAAAAAAAATTATTACACTTTCGTAGACAATGCAACATTCCTTAGGTTATAAGACGGGGCATTACAGATTGGTATCAGAGCCAGGTTTCTAACACTGGACGCACTGGGTAATTGCGAGCCCGTTAGGTTGACCTAGTACGTAGTGTCGCTATCTGTTAGCCTTGGTTGATTAGTATCTAAGACTCGTTATTGTTTATGTGTAGGATCATGCCTAGGCGGCGTGGTAGAGGTCGTGGTAGAGGTCGAGGTGGAGGCCGAGGGCCAATCCCTCAGGTTACTCCCCCTCTGAGCCCTCATCAGAGTGATCAGGCAGAGCAGTTGGATCAGAGGAATGAGGGACAAAATCCAGAACAGTCAGGAGTAGAGGGATCACAATTGCGCCCATTACTAGAGGAGGTCCTAGCTCGACTTGGACCTAGACAGGAAGTTGATCAGGAGGTATTTAGGGAGCGTGATAGATCTCCCAGGAGGATTATTAGTGCTGCAGAGCTGGATGCTATAGTGGCAGGTCATATGAGGGATTTATTGAGGGCACGCCCTCCTACTTTTGATGGTACAGGAGGTGGTTTAGAGGCAGAGACCTGGCTATTGGACTTGGGTAGATGTTTCACTATGCACCCATAAGATAGCAATACCCGAGCAAGATGCGCTATCATGCATCTGAGAGGATTCACCTCTACTTGGTGGCGCTTGGAGGAGAAGAAGCTCCACTTAGATATTGGGTCAGTGTCTTAGGAGATGTTCCTAGAGAGGTTTAGAGCACGGTTCCTATCGGAACACTGGAGGCAACGATGGGCTGACGAGTTTCATGATTTACATCAGTTGGCTCTATCTGTTGAGCAATATGAACGTAGATTTTATGAACTCAAGCAATATGCAGGAGTTGGAGATGATGAGGTGATTGTAGTACAACATTTTATCAGGGGTTTAAATGCCCGCATTAGTGGAGGAGTAAGAGTCTTCGAACTGAAGACTATGGAAGTAGCAGTGGAGAAAGCACGTATAGTGGAAGAGAATCTTGTTATGGCGTTAGGTGGTCACACATGAGTACAGATAGGCAATGCTCCTGCAGCAGGTTTTAGTCCACGGGGTGGACAGGTGCAGACAGGGGGTTCCTCTAGGAACTAACAGACACCCTCAAAGGGTGGGCAGCAGTAGCAGCAGCAACGAACACCTCAAAAGAATAATAATCCACAACCACAGCAAGGTAATAGCCCACAGTCAGGAAAGAATCGCAACTGGTGGCGCAACAAGTGCAATAGGTAGGATTAGCCTGCTCAGAGTGTGCAGTCTACTGTCAGTAGGGGTAGCTTCCAGCAATCCAATGCACCTTCGGGTGGCAGAGGATTCAGTAGAGGCATTGGTTGTTACTCATGTGGTCAGCAGGGACACATTGCTAGGCAGTGTCTAATGAGAGGTTCTTCTGGTTTTGGGCCTCGACCTACAGTTTTAAAGCCTACAGTGGGTGATGCAGGACGATCACATATAGTTTATGCTACGGTTAATAACCACCAAGCCGATCACCAGAACACAGTGGTCGAGACTTCAGGTAAGTTACAAGGTGTTAGTGTTTCTATTCTTTTTTATTCTGGAGCTACCGACTCCTTTATTACACCTACCATCGTTGAGCAATGTGGTCTTGTGGCGGTAAAGCAAGGCGGTAAGTGGCAGGTAGAATTCGCCTCTGGGGAGAAAGTAGCGGTAGAGAACCTAGTACAAAGTTGTGAACTTAAGATTGGTATGTTATCTACCTTAGTGGATCTACATGTTACACCTTTAGGATCGTATGACATAGTTTTAGGTATGGATTGGTTAGCATCTCAACATGTTGTGATTGACTGTCAACTTAAGACAGTTAGTTGCATTAATGATTTAGGTGCGAAAGTGGAAATCATAGGTATACAAAGACCTATCTCTTTGCGGATGATATCTGCTATGCAATTAAAGAGATGTCTTCGTCAGGGTTGTCAACTGTTTGCAACAACAGTTACTGATTTGGAAGAAGGTGAGAGTCGAGAGATATCTCTTGATGATCATCCTATTCTTAGGGAATTCGCTGACGTGTTTCCTGATGATATACCTAGAATGCCACCGAAGAGGGATATTGATTTTAGAGTTGACCTAGTTCCAGGAGCAGAGCCTATATCTAGAGCTTCATATAAAATGATGACTCAGGAGTTAGAGGAACTTTGTATCCAGTTAGAGGAATTATTAGAAAAGGGTTTTATTCATCCTAGTGTTTCTCCTTGGGGAGCACCTATCATCTTCGTAAAGAAGAAGGATGGGTCACTTAGACTGTGCATTGACTATCGTCAATTGAACAAGGTTACGATTAAGAATCGTTATCCTTTGCCTAGAATCGATGATCTTTTCGATCAGATCAAGGGAGCTAATGTGTTCTCTAAAATCGATTTGAAATCTGGTTACCATCAATTGTGAATTGCTAAATCAGACATTCATAAAACTGCATTCCGAACTCGTTATGGGCACTACGAATTCACAGTAGTACCGTTTGGGTTAACGAATGCACCATCAGTATTTATGAGTTTAATGAATGGTGTTTTTCGTACATACCTTGATTTCTTTGTCCTTGTATTTCTTGATGATATTTTGATCTATTCGAGAAACATGAAGGAGCATGAAGAGCACTTGAGACAGGTATTGCAATGTTTAAGGGAAAATGAATTGTATGCGAACCTGAAGAAGTGTGACTTCTTTCAAACTGAGGTAAAATACCTTGGACATGTGATATCTGGAAAGGGTATTGTTGTGGATCCTTCAAAGATTCAAGCTATTGTAGATTGGCCTATGCCTACTAATGTAGGTGAAGTACTTAGTTTCATGGGTCTAGCTGGTTATTATAGGCGGTTCGTTTAAGGATTTTCTAGGATTGGGCATCCTATTAATTCTCTTCAGAGAAAAGGGAAGAAATTTGTCTGGACAGAGCAGTGTCAGTTGGCATTTGAGACACTTAAAGAAAAGTTGACTAATGCACCTATATTGATTGTTCCTAATCCTACTAAGGATTTTGTAGTTTGCAGTGATGCATCCTTAGAGGGTTTGGGAGCAGTTCTGATGCAAGATGGGCGTGTGATTGCTTATGAGTCTCGCAAACTCAAGGATCATGAATTAAACTATCCCACGCATGATTTGGAACTTGTTGCAGTTGTGCATGCATTAGTTCGATGGAGGCATTTCTTATTGGGTCACCGTTTCGAACTTCACACTGATCACCGTAGTATACAATACATTTTTACGCAACCTAATTTGAATGCTAGACAAAGACAGTGGATGGAGTTCTTGTGTGAATACGATTTTGAAGTGAAATATGTTCAAGGAAAAGAGAACGTAGTGGCTGACGCTCTTAGTCATCGTCGACACGAGATCTCTGCTATTACTCTCGAAGTAGATTTGAATGGTCAAATTTTAGCAGCACTTCCTACTGATAGATTGTATCAGGAAGTGAAGTCAGAGATTGAATCTGGTAGACCTTTAGAAGGTCAATTTGTAGGGTATATCCTTGAACTAGATGGTATATTACGGCATTTAGGTCGTATCTATGTACCACATTTTGAGGGTCTTCGTACATTAATTATGACTGAAGCACATCGAGCTCCATACTCAGCTCATCCAAGTGTTAAGAAAATGCATGCGGATCTTTGGAAATTGTATTTTTGGCCTGGTATGAAATGTGATATTGCTGACTATGTATCGAGATGTCTTGAGTGCCAGCGAGTCAAAGCTGAGCATCAACATCCCGTTGGATTATTACAGCCACATCTCATTCCTGAATGGAAATGGGATATTATATCTGTTGACTTTATTGTTGGATTACCTACGTCATCATGTCGACATGATGCCATTATGGTAACTGTTGATAGATTGACTAAGGTAGCTCATTTTTCGCCTGTACGATCATCTTACAATGCTTCATCCGTAGCTAGGATATTTATGGAGGACATAGTTAGATTGCATGGGATTCCTCGTAGGATTATTTCTAATAGAGATCTTGTATTTACATCAGCCCTATGGACTTCATTACAACATGCTCTAGGTACACAGTTGAACTTCAGTTCAGCGTATCATCCTCAAACAGATGGACAAATGGAGAGAGTTAATCAAATATTAGAGGATATGCTTAGAATGTACGTAATGGACCAACAATCACATTGGGAGGATTATCTGTACTTAGTAGAATTTTCTTACAATAACGGATATCAAAGTTCCATAGGTATGCCACCATTTCAGGTATTATATGGACGTCCTTGTCGAACTCCATTGAGTTGGGATCGACTTGAGGATAGAGTGTTACTTGGTCTTGAGATGCTTTGAGATATGGAGCAACAGGTTGACCGTATCAAAGAACATTTGATAGCAGCACAGGATAGGCAAAAGAAGTATGCCGATGCGCATAGAATAGACCGACAGTTTACAACGGGTGATAGAGTGTTTCTTCGAGTGTGACCGCGGAAGAGTCCAATCCGTTATAGAAAAGGCTCTAAGCTTGCGCCTCGTTTCGTTGGGCCATTTGAGATCCTAGAGAGGATTGGTCCTATGGCGTATCGACTCGCCTTACCACCTAGTTTGTCATGTATTCATGATGTTTTTCATGTATCAGTTCTTAGACCATATCACCCAGACATTTCTCATGTACTTGATTGGAATGCGTTACAGGTAGAGGACGGGCAGCTGGCTTTGGAGCCCGTGGCCATTCTACAGCGTCGGACGCTCGGTCTCAAGGGTCGAAACGTTGATCAGGTGAGGGTCCAATGGGATCCTAGCCATGAGGTTTCTGCTACTTGGGAGGATGCAACACGCATGAGGGAACTTTATCCCTATCTGTTCACAAGCTTTCAGGAGCAAGCCTGATCCTAGGGGGCAGGATGTAGTACCCCTCCATTTATGCTTATGTTTTCTGTTAGCATGCTTTCACATATGATAGACTTTGGTACTTTGTTTTGGATATTTTGATCGCTGACCTTTAAGCGACAGTGGATTCGTTTTGTGATATGATGATACATTGTATGGTGATAATTAATTTCTGACATGCTTTGTAATAGCGTAGATATTTCCTCCAGATGTTATTGCTATATATATGTTTATGGTAGATTAACTGCTACTTAATTTGTCAGTTTGATGTGACATGTATTGGTGTGGAGAACATAGTTGCATCACTCGCTTGCGAGTGCCCTATGATTTCCGTGATTTTCTCCACACGGTGTGTTTGTACAATGGATTATATATATGTATGTCATTTGTTTGATTGCAGGATTGCAGGTACATGACACCGACTCCACCTTGTTACTCAGGTCTGAGCGTGTCAAGACTCAATGGAAATGTTGATTGGGAGGTAGTAACATGGTTTATCCTAGCCTAGTCTTAAACCCAGTCACAGTATATTGTCAGTTTTAGTTTGGAGTCTTTGGTGGTCTTGTTTGTGCCTGATTGGATTAATTGTTTTGAAAGGAAAATTTTGTCAATTTAATGATAGTTTGTTATTCTTTAATTTACTGTTTATTTAAATTAATTTTAAATGTTAAAAATAAGTTTTACATTTTATTTAATTAATTAATTAGTTTGTTTGGTTAAGTAATTTAATCATTGAGATTAAATTCATTTAATTAAATAAATTAATTAATTGAATTAAAATTGCTTTAATTGTGTGAATAGATTTAAATTTAAAATTAATTGTTATGTGGGTAATGGTATTTTAATTGTTAGATAAATAAATTAAATGAGGAAAAAGGGAAATTTGTATTTTGAAATTTGAAAATTTTAAATTCTTTAAAATGCATGAATTCTTGATAAGGAAAAAAAAAAGATTTATCCGGGAGGTGATTAGAAGATATTTTCTTCTCGACATGTGTGGCAGTGGAATTAATTGCTTCTTGTTGAGGATTTTCTCAGATGTTATCTGGGATTTGGGGAAAAGAGAAGATTACTTCTTCACGGGAAATGAAAGAATAGTGTTCTATTAAAAAATATATTGGTTTGAGTAAATTTGTGAATTTTTCTTTGGGATTTGTTGTATATTTCTGGAAGATCTCTTTGGGTTGGTTTTACCATCTTTCTGGATTTTATGTTCTGGAGAAGCTTTGGAGGACTGCACGCAACAGGCAGCAAATATTCTCCCCTACAGACAAATTTCAAGCTACAGGAAACAGGTTTTTCACTGTTATTTATTTGATTAATCCTTTTGAAAAATTTGTCTGTGAATAAGAATTAGTATTGAGAAGTTTTGTTAAAATTGTTTAAAAATTGTGTTTGCTTGAGGAAATTGTTTGTGTTTTAATTTTTGTTCTTCTCGGCAATTAATCTGTGGAGAATTTGTTATTTCCTTGTTAAAAGCTTCCTGTAGGAAATAGTTGAATTAAAAATTTGTGAAGGGAGTCATTTGTTTGGAAAATGACATTGAAACCTCAGGGAATAAATTAGAACTTGCTTATAAAAAATCATGCGTACTGTAGAAATTTCTCAATTTCCCCATACGAACACCGATGAATTTGTGTATATATATATATATATATATATATATATATATATATATATATATATATATATATATATATATATATATATATATATATATATATATATATTATACATATCTACTCTCATATATAAATTGTATTGTGAATACTTTATATTCATTATTTTTTATTTTTTTTGAAATCGCCATACAGGCGTAATAAGGGTTTGAAAATTTTAGGGAATGGAATTTTATTTCTTGAAAACGAGTTTTAAAAACTGTAGGTTTCATTTTTTTTTAAAAAGAATAAATTAAGGGTTTCAATTTTTTGTAAATGGAAATAAAACAATGGAAATCGCAAAACTTAAACGCGGATTTCGTTTATTTATTAAAATAAATATTATTTGGTAAGGGGGCCGCAGGGGCTACCCCACAACCGCCCCCATATGGGGCAACAGCTGTGGAGGCAGCCGGCGCTGCCTTCACAGGCAGCGCACGGCTGTCACAACCGCCTCCCCATATGGGGAGGGATGTAGGCTGCGAATACAGCCTTGCACTGCATACAGTCTTTTGTATAGTTTTTTAAAAAACCCTCTATAAATTAAATAAAACATAAATTCAAATATGTGTTCATTCGAATAAGATTTCGATTTGGGGTTCTTAATTTATAATATTTATAATATATATATATATATATAAATTTATTTATTTAAACAAATTTATAAATTCATATTTATTTTGGTAATGAAATAAGAATTTCTTTGGGTTTAAATATATATGTTAAATAAGACATCAGTTAGATTTATAACAATAAGGTTGGAAAAGAAAATTTGACATATATTATAAGTGAGATTGTGAAAGCTAAGATTAGATTATTTTGATAATAAATTTTAACCAAGTTAATTTGTTTTCATCCAAATTTTATTTGTCTTGACTGGATTTAGTAAATCCTAATGTAGATTCCTATTATTTAAATTTGTTTTAAATTGTGTTTCTTTATTGGGTGAATTGGGATTATATTTCATTACAAGTCTTCCAGATAGGTTTGTATAATGTGGGAGTTGTTATTGTATAAATAGAATTCTTGTGTTGACTAAGGCTGTGTACATGCTTTTGCACGGTGTTTAGACACCTGGTTTTATGAACATAGACTTGATGTCCGTTTTAAAATGTGTAGTATTATATGTTGAATTTCTTGTGCACTTTGTCTACCTTAGTTTTGGGAACCTAGATTCCTTGTGTTATTTTAAGGGAGTGGCTCTGTGTGAGGGCCGGCACACAAAGTGGTACTTGGGTAACTCATGAAGAGTTAGTAAGTCAATGGAAACTAAAAAAAAACATTAGTTAGCTTAAAATATTTAATTAGATTAATATGCCTCGCTTATAGACTCAAGAGCTAATTCAGTCTTGTGTATAAGTTGAGAAGGCTTGGAATGGCAAATCGTTATCTTGATACTTTAAAAGATATTCGTTTCCGCAACATATTGCATGTGGGGCCGGGTTTCGTAAGAGGTTACCAGGGTAACCCAAGTTGGGGGTCGAAACCTAGGAAGAAACACCAGGGTAACCTATGCAACATTGTGATGACACTCCACCTAAAATAACAGTGACCTTGTGAACTTAGTATATTTGATTATCCTAAATCTGGAAGCAGTGTAACCATCAGTTAAGTATGTACTTGTGTCTAGGGTTTGTAGGTTATGTCTAGGTAACCTTATTACTATCTCCTAGCACGGGGGGTGGACCTTCGGGTACCACATGGTTGGGTGGAATGTGCACCTTACTCTGTTGGGTCCCCAGTTTATGATCATGGCAATGAGAGCTTCATGGATGGAGAGCTCGTATTTGGATATATATGTACTTCCTTTATTGCATCATTGGAAATCTTGTATTTGAAACATCCCTCAATTGTTATGAGGTGAACATTCGTAAAATGTAATTGTAAACTATTATTTGATCTACCTCATTTGAAGAATGAGTATTGTAATGTTATTTCAAATGCAATGTAAGATCTTATTTGTACTTTATATTTTCATGAATGGAATACAAATGTTATACAATGTTTACTTTTAAGTTTATGTTATCTTATTACATGCAATGCTAAATACTAAAGTCGTCTATGGGAATTCTCAAGTAGTGTGTCGTCGCGTAACTTAGAGAATGTATGCAACTAATAAAGTTAATATTAATACTTTTAAAAAAAAATTATTACACTTTCGTAGACAATGCAACATTCCTTAGGTTACAAGATGGGGCATTACATTTCATATTATTATAAAGAAAGACCAACAAAGGCACAAACCCTTGAGATCTCTCCAACATCCTACCTACATAAACCCATCTATAAATTTCCATAGCATTCCTCTTCATACACCAACACTATTGCTCTTGGAATTAATTTGGATGCCAAACATAAAATGCATAAATTCAAAATTCACATACACCCAAGGATCAACATGTCCCATCAAAAATACCTGCCAAAACAAAGAAAAAAGTGATCTAAAAGTTAAAAGCTAAATCCAAAATGACACAAAGGCCCATCAAGAAAAAATCATGTGGATCCCAAAGCAACTAATATAAGCAATTCATATCAAAACACAATCCGAATTGGCATCTTATTTTTTTAATCCAAAAGCTTCATCCAATACTAATTCCTCCACCCCATATAAAAATTCCCCATCTTCCAAATCCATTTTGGGCCCCTATATCCCAAAATCTACATCCACTTCATATAAATCTTAAAATTCAAAATTCACTTTACTTCCACAACTCCACCACCCTTCAAGGTGTGTGCCAATGTTGGTCTTGACAATATTTCCATCCACTCATCCAAAATATTTCCCAAACTCCATCCATTATCCAACATTCATTCCATATCACACTCCTTTAATCCAAGCCTTTGCATATAGCCTTATGCCTCTTCATCTCTATTATCATCTGATCTGATGTGGAAGGGATCTATGACAAAGGTTGCTAAAGTGAATGTGCATAAAGGTGAACAAATCCTTGATTCCTAAAGCTTAACTAAAAAGACAATAAATAATGGAGCAACAAGAACAATAAAGATAGAGAATTATATCACAACAAAGAGAGAGAACAAGACACAAGATTTATTACGGAGTTCATCTGAGTGGACTACATCTCTGGGTCTACCTCAACTGAGTGACTAATCTATTAACAATGCCCTAGATGCTTCAGTACAAATTTTGAGAAGAACTTGCGACCTGCAACAGAAAGTTGTAACAAAAATCTGAACTCTATCGCCTCCCAAAGGGCTCACAAAGACCTACAAAGGCTTACAGACAGAGCATAATTACAACATAAAAATCTGCAGTAGAAAAGTCTGCACAACTCTCTCATAATCTTCTCAAGATAATTTTGTATCGTAGGGCTTACTCCTCTTCAAGAAAATCCTTCTCATAGTCCCCAATTCTTCTCTCCCCACTTGGATTCTTGACAATTCAGACCAAGAATGGGATCCTCTAAAGGAGATAATTCTCCAAGTGAAGTGATGATAAGTGCCTCCTAACACTCCCCTTTTTATACAAATTTATTTGCTAATATGGGCTAAAACCATATTATTTTGTAAATATACCCATATCTCCTAATTACATAGCCAAGTTGTTAAAAATCCTCCCATTTTAACAAATAATTAACAAACCCCTCTAAAAAATATTTTAAATTGTTTTAAGCCCTTATCCATGTATATTCTTGAGCTATCTTGTTTAGGGGATTTGTTTTTAATTTAATTTAAACCTAATTAAATAACCATTTAAAGATTATTTGTTAAGGTTTTCGGGTTGAAACACTCTTTAAATAAAATACAGCCCACATAATAATCAAAGTAGTTTGGCGGTGTAATGGTGCTTATAACTTTTACCACCCGACTATTTGGGGGTTCAAGTCCCACTGGCCAACCTTTCTAAACCAATTTCTAATAGTTTAAACAACAAAATGAACCATCGATCCATGTAGGGTAGGCGCGGACTACATGTCGCAAGGTCGGGCCAGTCGGTTCGCAAGTTGAAGGTCAGGGGGTCGAACCTCACTAAAATTTTGAAAGAAATTTCAACCGCTGGAGGAGGAGATAGGGCGCCACGTGGTGTGCGGAGAGAATGCCAGGTGGGGGAATATGATTCGTCGATGACAAATCACCTGCCACGCAACTAGTATGATCATGTTGACTATGTTACCATCGGACGCCATGTCATCTATTGACTCAATTGCCACCTTAACGTACGGATGCCACGTGTCATTCTACAATTGGTCCATGCTAGCATATGGTCTGCTGAGTCAGCATGTTGATGTCAGCATCTGTACGATCCACCAACAAAGTCAACCCTAAAGTTTGACTGGCCATATCTTCGCCATCTGAGTTTCGTTTTCAATGAAACGAGCGGTGTTGGGATCGTGTCGATGAGCTCTTCATTTTGACGCTATTTTTGGCCAATTCTAGATCAATCAACTTTTTTCCTTTCTGGACGGCCTTAGGGGCCTGTTTGACCCGAACTTTGACTTGCGATATCTTTCACGTACGAGCTCAAATTTTGACGAAATGAACATCGTTGAGTTTGTGTCATCGAGCTCTTTGAATTGACATCACTTCTAACCGATTCTAAGTCTGTCAAATTTTTTGCATCGTAATGAGGCCCTGCACTTTTTTTGACCAATCTTTGGCTGACCGTAACTTTTGCGTATGAACTCTGTTTCCCACAATTCAAGCAGTTTTGGAATTGTGCTTCCAAGAATTACACCATGGTGTTGACTTCTCAAGCATTGGAGACAAATTATTTTTCAAGGTTCATAGATCCTCCTAGATCAAACCTCCCCACTAAAGAGCTTTTGGTCCTCCAAAATTTTTCTTGTAGAACCTTTGACTCCTCGGATCAACTTTGTTGTCACCTTTGAAGCTTCTTTGCAATGCTACTAATGGCTCCACCTTCGACAACTGATTCTGATTTTGGTCCTTGTTCCACCATGCTTTGGAACTTACGTTTACACTTCACTCAGATTAGGACTTAAAAGGATGCGGTTCAAAACGGAACTTGACATACCAAAAAGAAAGAAGAAAACCAAGCATGATAAACTTGTCTCTTGGTGCTTCGCATGGCAATGGTTCTCATTCTGCATACCAGCCTAGCCAATTTCTTGGGCATGATTATGATGCTCCTCCTTGTTTTCAAACTGCATGAGCAATGGCAACTGTTCTTGAGCCTGGAACATTCCTTCTCAACTTTGTACTTTGGAATAGTTGATTACGAGCTTCACCGTATAGCTTTGTCTATGTTCGCTTAAGCAACAAGGCCATAGAAAAAGACCTTCAGGAGCCTCGGTCATCAACTAACTGAGTTAGACTAAGTCTTAAAGCTGAGAACATACAGGAAACTTCTTGGTCATTCTATGCAACTCTGAGTCCCGACGTGGAGTGATCATCCAGATCTATCCACCTTTCACTAAATTTCATCAAGTGCTTCTTTTCCTTAAACAAGAACAACGAACATCTTCTTGCCTCGAGAATTGTCATCAACTAAGCACTCTTCATTTTCAAAAATCTGCCATTCTGCAAAAAGAAGTCTTCAAGCATTTCCTTTTCAAATTACATGAGATAAGGCTTAAACAACCTTTCAAAATCTCAATTCCAAGAAAATACAACTTCATGCAAATAGCATAATGATTTTACTATAAAAACCCTATCTACTTATATCACCTAGCTCATAATCACAATGTGATATTTATTAATGAGCTAATAACAAAATAAATTTGATACAACTATTTAGATGACAGGTTTTCCCAGCTTTTACAAAGCTGGTCAAAAGCACTTTCCTTTGTCAGCTGCTCCTTTGTCAGTTGAGGTTCCTTTGCCTCAAGGATCGTAGCCTCAGGTGTCGCCTTCACCTCTGCCTCAGGGATAGTGGCTTCATATATCTCCTTCACCTCTTTCTCAACAACTTTTTGTTGGTTAGGTCCATCAATGGGCCTAGGTGAGCATCGAAGCTCTGGATGTACCTTCCAGCACTTCTTGATCCAACGCCCACTTATCCTATGGTGGGTGTAGTAGTTTTGAGCTCTGTTCTACCTCTTCGCTTTCTTCTTTAGAGAAGAATCATATTCACTTCCACTACCGTAGTTTGAAGTGTGTACCCGAGGATATGCCTTTTTAAAGACTTTGGAGGATTCACCAGTCCCTCCATATCCTAATCCTTGATCACGAGGTCTTTGCTTAACCTCTACAAGATTGATCATGCCTTGTTCGCTGATCCCAAGGCCTTTACCCTTGGTGTGCCTTTTGAAGCCTTCAAAAATAGAGTTCTGGTCATTTTCCACCTCCTGGTCTGCTGCAGGAGACTCTTCCAAGTAACCACTTTGGTTACTAGAAATATTGAAAAGTTTCAGGTACTCCTCATGTCGACAAAAAGCACATTGACCAACATTCTCTTGACTTGAGCCATAATTTCCCCACTTCCCATGACCACAAGCAAATCTTGACTTTAGACTCTTTGCAGTGGACTTTTTTGTAGATGATGCATCTAAACTTTCATAAGGAGTGAGTGGAGAGTATGAGGAAGTATCCTTTGAATGCAGGAAAAAAGCACATATGCCAATATTGTCTAATGTAGGAGGACTCCTCTTGTGCTGCTCCTCCATGAGCTTTTGTAACTTCACATGCAGCTCTTGATTCTCCTTGTTTTCCTTTTCAAGCTAACCTCTGAGCTTAGCATTCTCAGATTGAATGCGCTAGTTGGCTTCCTCCAGCTCCTAAAGCCTATAAGCCTTGTCTCGGTGCTCTCGATGGAGTTCTTCAACCATTCTCTTCATGGAAAAGATATCATCCACCATGCAGATAAATACATCATCACCCTAGATGATTCTCCTTTCTCTGGTGCCATCTCTACTTCAGAACTCCAAATGCCCACCTGTCAACTTGCACACTGACACTAAAAACCAACAAACTGTCAAACTGACAAACTAATTAAACTAGCAAGCTGACTAACAATCACTTCTACAAAACCATCCAAACTAGGCTCTAATACGACACAACCTGATGCGAAAGGGATCTATGAAAAATGTTGCTAAAGTGAATGTGTGTAAAGGTGAACAAATCCTTGATGCCTAAAGCTTAACTGAAAAGATAGTAAATAATGGAGCAACAGGAAAAATAAAGAGAGAGAATTATATCACAGAACAAAGAGAGAGAAGAGGACACGAGATTGATTACGGAGTTCATTTGAGTGGACTACATCTTCAAGTCTACCTCAACTAAGTGACCAATCTATTAACAATGCCCTGGATGCTTCAGTACAAATTCTAAGAAGAAGAGCTTTCAACCTACAATAGAAAGTTGTAACAAAAATTTGAACTCTATCACCTCCCAAAAGCTCATAAAGACCTACAAAGGCTTACAAACAGAGCAAAATTACAACATAAAAATATGCAACAGAAAAGTCTACACAACTCTCTCATAATCTTCTTAGGATAATTTTGCATTGTATGGCTTACTCCTCTTCAAGAAAATCATTCTCATAGTCCCCAATTCTTCTCTCTCCCCACTTGGATTCTTGACAATTCACACCAAGAATGGGATCCTCTAAAGGAGATAATTCTCCAAGTGAAGTGATGATGAATGTCTCTTAACACTCCCCTTTTTATACAAATTTATTTGCTAATATGGGCTAAAACCATATTATTTTGCAAATATAACCATATCTCCTAATTACATAGCCAAGTTGTTAAAAATCCTCCTATTTTAAAAAATAATTAACAAACCCATCTAAAAAAATATTTTAAATTGTTTTAAGCCCTTATCCATGTATATTCTCGAGCTATCTTGTTTAGCGGATTTGTTTTTATTTTAAATTAAACCTAATTAAATAACCATTTAAAGATTATTTGTTAAGGTTTTCGGGATGAAACACTCTTTAAATAAAATGTAGCCCGCATAATAATCAAAGTAGTTCGGCGATGTAACAGTGCTTATAAATTTTACCACCTGGCCGGTCGGAGGTTCAAGTCCCATCAGCCAACCTTTCTAAACTAATTTCTAATGGTTTAAACAACAAAATGAACCATTGCTCCATGTAGATTAGGCGTGGACTGCATGTTGCAACGATCGGGTCGGTTGGTTCACAAGTTGAAGGTCAAGGCATCAAACCCTGCTAAAATTTTGAAAGAAATTTCAACCGCTAAAGGAGGAGATAGGGTGCCACGTGGCATGTAGAAAGAGTGCCAGGTGGTGGAATATGATTCACCGATGAAAAATCACCTACCACGCAACCAGTACGATCATGTTGACTGTGTTGCCACCAAATGCCACATCATTTGTTGACTCAGATGCCACCTCGACATACAGATTCCATGTGTCATTCTGGAATTGGTCCACGCTAGCATACGATCTGCTGAGTCAACATGTTGACGTCAACATCTGTACGGTCCACCACCAAAGTCAACCCTGAAGTTTGATCGGCCATAGCTTTGTCATCCGAACTTCGTTTTCGATGAAATGAGTGGCGTCGGGATCATGTCGAAGAGCTCTTTGTTTTGACACTATTTCTAACTGATTCTATATCAATCAATTTTTTCGCCTTTCTAGATAGCCTTAGGTGCCTATTTGACCCGAACTTTGACTTGTGATATCTTTTGCGTACGAGCTCGGGTTTCGATGAAATGAAAATCATTGGGTTCGTGTCGTCGAGCTCTTTGAATTGACTTCACTTCTGACCAATTCTGAGTCAGTCAATTTTTTCACATCCTAATGGGCCCCTACACCTATTTTGACCAATCTTTGACCGGTCGTAACTTTTGTGTACAGACTCCATTTTCCGCGATTCAAATGGCGTTGGAATCATGCTTCTGAGCATTACACCATGGTGCCAACTTCCTGAGCATTGGAGAAAAATTATTTTTCAAGGTTCATAGATCCTCCTAGATCACGATCATTCTACCAACGTTTATGATCATACCTCCATTTTTTATGGTCTATTGTAGCACATCTTCATGGGATATCATTTATGGAACTAGAAACTTGATTCCTTTCCTTCATCTCCCTACCATCCATCCACTATCTTCCAAATCCACCTATCCATATCCTCCTCCTCCATCCTTACTTCTCCAAAAACTCCAAAAAAAAGAAAAAAATGGAAAAATAGAGAGAAATAATTTGTCCAATAGTAAAAACTACTTTTTTCTAGCACTTTTTAAAGTTTACGACTCCCTAGTTGATAATTAAATGTATCCCTCTTATGGGAGATGAATTGTTCAGTTAGGGATTCTTAGGTCCTCTAAGTTGTTTGTATACCTAGTAGCACAAATTTAATTATACATTAGAGAGGCTCTACAATTATCTTCTCTATCACTTTCTGCAGTATCACACATGTCTTGCGCTACACTGCCTTCTTCTACTATTTTTTCCTTATCATAAATACTCTTTGGGAACCAAAGATTCTATAAGAATATACTTCCTATTCATCTTGCATCCATCACTCTAGTACAATATCATTGGCAATACTCCCTTCAATGTCATTTATCTCAATCTCTCCTTCTAAATTGGGCTCCTCTTTAGTTTCAATTGTAGGTAGTGTGGTTATGGTGTTTATATTCCTTTCATTGTCCTCATACTCCTTCGCATTGACTTCCTCTACATAGGATTCTTTTTTTTATTTTTACCCAAGGGGTGGATAATTCTTTTATCATCCGTAAATGAGATTTATTCCTTCCTGGCATCTATTACTCCTCGGGAATCTACAAGCCATCGTAATCCCAATAATGCATCAAATGAATCAAAATGTTCCTTCATTATGACAACTTCAAAGTCTACCATTTATTTTACCCCTTTCACACTAACTTCAACATTCATCCAAGTACCTAGGGTCTTCATTCCAATACCATCTACTAAACTAATATTATATGGAGTGGGCTCTAGTACTAGTTTGCCTAGATACTCCTAGATTCTCTTTGGAATCAAGTTTACATCCGATCCTAAATCAACCCTCACCTTAGGAATATTCTTATTATGAATGAGTAGATCAATTATTATAGGTCTGATGTTCTAGTGTTTTCCCATTGTTCTTTTTATTCTAGTACTTATTAAATTGTTTCAATTTTATGAGCAGGTCATGTCCTACCAATTTTGCTAGTTTATTGAGTGCCTTTACTTCTTGTTCTAAAAATTATCTATTATAATCTTTCTCCCTTTCTTTCTCTTGATCAATGATTATTTTATCTTGTTCATATATTTGATCATGTTTCTCTTTAGTAGGATGGAATCCTTCTTCCCCTTTAGAGCTTTCTTCCTCCGTGGTTACCACATTTGTCCTTCCAATATCAATACCCTGTCGAGTAATCAATGTTGCCTTATCCTTTTTCTTGGGCCTATATTCTGTGTGGTATTCTTCTTTGGTACTACTCTCCTTTTTAGTATATCCCTCATCCTTTTCAACCTTGCAACGCCTTGTTTCTTCTGCAGTGTTCTTAGGTAATTTATGGAGGAGCCTAGCCCCCTTAGTCATATTTGAGTCCTATTGTTTATCATTCTAACCTTGCATTTGTGTATTTTATAGTGTTGGCATGACTTTTCATAGTTAAATGTGTCATGGTCCCCCTGACTGTAGAATCTACATTGTTTTCTCTTTTCACCCGATACTCAATCGCAAAATGTCCTAGTTTTTCATAATTAAAGAAGGTGGAATCTTCTCTTCTTCCTCTTCCTCGACCACATCCTCTTCCTCTCTGGAATGAGCCATTATTGTTTTATTGTTCTAGACTTTGAATGGAATTAAAATTTCTCTTATTTTTCTACCATGGCGAAACCCTATACCTGTGATCCTATGCATACAATCGCCCTTCCACCAATCCCTTTACATAAGTCATTTCCCTATCATAGTTCAGTTCTTCATTCACCTAGAATTTATGTGATGGGAATTTAGCTATCTCATGGCCATCCCATTCTCTAAAAATGCCACAATACAATGAGTTTGGTTTTCTGACACTGCGGAGGTCCACCCTTAGTGCATTTTCCTTCTCTCCTACTTCCATTGGACATTAATTCCACATGTGCCCATCTCTGCCACAATATGAGCACCATATATTAGGCATTTGTGGTCCTATCTCCTATTTCATGAGTTCTTTCCTTAGTCTCAATTGATCCATTTCTATTTTTTGTTGTTCCATCTTCTTATTTTATTTTATTTTCTTCATCTTTAACCATGACTAGCCTTTTATTCGACAAGCTAGCGTGACTAATTCTGAGTACAAGGCAAAGTACCTACCATCTAAAGCTATTTTGAGTTTTGGGGTATTGTGAAGAGGAACCACTCTTTATTTAATTTATCATTTAATGGTTCTTCTAACCTCTAGGTTACTTCCTTGAACTTCTTATCAAATACTAGGATAGATTCATCTCCAATTGTGATAATTCCCTTAACTTTCCTACTCCTTCCATTAGGAGTTTTGAATTGTCAAAATTCTCCAAAAATGCTTGCTTCACCTCATCCCAAGTCTTATTATTCTATGGGTATTATTTGTGGTACTAGTTTAATGGTTCATATCTTAGGGAACCAATGAAGTCGAATAGTTTAGTGCTTTCATGTAGCTAATTTTGAATTTTCCATGTTGTTTCCAATAAGAAAATGTGTTATGCGGTATTATTGGTATCCTTTTCAAAGATAGGTAGGTTCTTCATTGTGCCCATTTTGTCTTCCTCTAAGAAGTACTCTTCCTAACTTGCAGTATTGCTTCTCTGACTACTAAAGATGGAACTAGTCTTGGTGTCACTTTCTATCTTTCTGCAATCACCTTGTTCTTTTATAATTATCCACTCAATATTTTGCATATTACTTTCCAAAATATCTGAATTTATTGCATAAGTTGTCCACAATTCTGGTTTCCTACCTTCCGCTCCTTTGTCTATATTTATGTGTGTTATATTTGGTATAAGGGGTGACTCTTTGTCTGAGGGTGATTGTTCCTCATAAATCTTTGTTTTCAATTGTGTCTTTTCATTAGTAGTCAATATCAATTCATGCTTCGTTAACAAACTCTCATGATTAAGATTAGTTTCCACCACTTTTCATTCTACTCCTCTACAACATTCTTGGCTTTTGTTCCCTTTCTTCTTTTTATCCTATTATTGGTTGCACCCACATTAGCACACTCAGTAGCACCCTTCTTGGAACATTCCCCTCTTTTCTTTAAAAAAAATTTTGTCATTTTTTCAGCTTATTCTTTCTCTCTTTTATGTTTCTCTTTTGTGATATCTTTCCTCTTATAAGTGTGGAATAAGTAATAAGTAAAATAACACTTCTTAATAAGAATTTATATCAAAGATTCAACGATTAAACTAGTTTAAAGCAAGAATCTACTAAAAGTGTCATATTGTTCTTTATCTCTAAATATTTATTAAGTCACGGGGCTCTCAAATTTGGTAAGCATTATGACTGTTAAAATGCCAATCTAGAGAATGAGATGCTACTAAATGCAATAATCTAATCATGTATGGTGATTTCTAGATGATATGATGAAGCTACTGGAATCTATGCTGACATGAATATGATAAAAGAAAGTTGCAATGATCTATGATGCATCTATGATATTGATTCTACTGATGCTAAGATGCTTGATTGCTTGATTGCTATTCCTGCAGAGTAAATTTGTACAAAGATGGGATTCAGGATCGGGGTCCATTTCCTATAGAATGAGGCTATATTTATAGATTTGCGACAACAATTTTGTGAAGAGGCAGCACAACAAAGGCTTGGATTTAATCTTGAGGATTGAATGCTGAGAGATGAAGAAGCTTGAGCTAATTATGGGAATGGTTTCTCCCCATGAAAACATCAGGCCAAATGATAGGAAGAATCAGAGGAAGGAGATTGAGAGATTGAATTCCAATTTGTCTCCAAAGCTTTCCTGTGAATGTCAGTTGAATTAATTAGATATTTTATATCTAATTTGGTAGGTAAAATATGATGAGTTGTAGAAATATGAATATATTTGAATATTTAGATTTATTCAAATTTATGAAGAAATAAGATATTAAATTTAATAAAACAAACTATAAAAGTATATTTATTAAATTAAAAATGGAAGACATGAATAATTAAATGAAACAAAGTATGTGGACCTGTTTATTTAATTAAGATAGAATGATGTGATTTAAAATAGGAGAATTTGATAATTAAATAAAATAAAGTATTAAATTTGTTTATTTAATTAAGATGGAATAATAGAAGAATTAGAAGAATTAAATGTGAATTATATAAATAAATATTTCTATTTATTTAATAGTAGATGAAATTAAGGTTAATTAATCAAATAAGTCATATTTAATTAATTAGATTATCCGACCATTTTTAGGTGTATACATTTTTCCCTCTTTGAAGTGATGTGCTTTACGCATTGCTTCAAAGAAAATTTTGCTGCACTGCTGGTATCAATGAAAAATTTCAGATGCCCCGATGTTGATTTTCAGGTGATGATGAATATATGCCCCCTTGTGAGATAAATTGATGAATTTTTTTTTTTTTTATGAGTTTTTGGAATTTTCAAAAAAATTATGATTTTTTAATGATTTGGTGGTGAAATAATTTATATCTCGATTAAGAATGTAGAAAATTGTCCCTAGATGAATTTGATTTAATCTCCCTTGAAAAAAATAATAATAATTTACCCCATAAAAATCCCACCAAAAATAACCATAAAAGGTCAAAAGAGTGATTTTAAACTCATTTGTGCAATTGAGTTTTGAAAATTTGTGAGAGAGATTATTTGAGCTATTTGGAGCAAGATGTTGATTCCTTACCACACTCACCGGTTCGAGTGTGTGTGATGACACAACTGCCCGATTGTCTACGGACCTCCAGTACATACCCGTTAACCCCTTCGTTACTCATGCATTTCTTGATTTTTGTGCTTTTTTCGGTTTTTTAAATTTCCATGTCTTTTAGTGCTTTTGCATGCTGATGTAGTGCTTCAGCCATCTGTTTTAGCACTTTTAAAATTTTAGCGCTTAGGTCAATTTTTTTAGTGCTTGGGTAGGATTAAATAGTGCTTTTAATGTTTCAGCGCCTAGGATAGGAACTTTAGCACTTTGACTTTTTGTTTTAGTGCTTTCACTAGTTTAGCGCTTTTTCCCTTTAGTTTAGCGCTTTGACTCGATATAATAGCACTTCTAATGAAGTGGCGCTTAGACAATCTAAAATGGCACATATGCCTGATGAAATGACGCTTTTGATGATTTAGCGCTTTGAGCACCTGTTTTAGCGCTTTTAGGTGTTTTAATAGCACTTCTAATGATTTAGCACTTTGAAACTCTATTTTGGCACTTCCAAATTAGATTGATAAAGTTTGTCAAATTTGTCCTTGATCTAGTTGATTTTTTTATCACGTCATCTGTTGGTTTGATATGATTGATGATCCTAATCAAGTAGATGATGTTCAACCTCATGATAGGCAAGGCCTGATGATTAATTGATGATAATTATCCTCATGATAGGCGAGGAATAATTACAGTTTGATTCATCAACCTCATGATAGGCGAGGTTGAATTTATGTATTGACCTCATGATAAGCGAGGTTCAATGATGTTTAATGATTGACCTCATAATAGGTGAGGTTCAATGACTGTTCACTCATGAGATTTAATCAAAAGTCTCTCCAAGAGCTAATTATGATAGGATAATTGATGTGTGATGATTTCACAAGGAATACTAACTTTGATTATTCCATGGTTATAGGAGGCTTTGATGAACCTCTAGATTAGAAAGCGATTTCCTCAGACGTTTGATCTAATACCACAGCTGGCCCAGCCTAAGACAGCTATTATTACATGTTGTGGATTATCCTCTTTATTGGATATGCCCTAGATTAGGATTAATCGGGGTCTCTTGACAGCTTTAGCAGAGAGGTGACATAGCGAGCATAATACCTTCAATCTAGCTACCGGTGAGATTACAATCACCCCTAAGGATGTCTGGCGAATTCTGCAAATACCAGTTGTCAGGGATATTGTTGTCTATGATTCATCAGAGTAGGGTGGGACTGATGCCCTTCGAAGAGTGTTGCAGGATGATAGGATTGTTGGATATTGGATTCTATGGCATGAGATGGTGGATACTTATGCCACTTTTCCAAAAGTGCTTGTTGGATTCATTGGAGGATTCCTTTATCGTGATCGCAAGTCAAAGGGATTCTCTATTGGTTGGGGCCATGTCCTGGAGAGCATGATCATGCATGGGACGAGATATGCTTGGGGCATGTGCATGCTTTCCAATTTGTATAATGATTTGCATTCGGTGGTCTACCTTGGAGGTCAAAGTTTATCCATCAGAGTCACTTTACTTTAGGTGTGGGCATGGGAGCATATTGCTATCACGTGGCCATTGATGGTGAGACGACGTCTCGCCAGGTGGCCATATGTGCATAGATATATAGGTCGTCTTACTCAACATAGACTGGGTAAGTTAGATCATTGGTGCAGAGTATTGGATGATATGGAGATTGTGACATGGTGTCCATATTTAGATTGTGAGCACTGGGATGATGATGACGTTCAATTTCCATTCTTCTATCAGTCGTTTACTCTGATTGGTCGGACACGGTGGATTTTGGAGAGATTTATGCTAAGATGAGTGCTTCGTTAGTATGGCATTGTTTAGGTCATTCCCCAGGGTGTTGCTCACTATGCTCATCGAAAGTTAGACTCTATGGATTGGGGGCCTGGTTTGTCTTATGATGGGGCAGTGCAAGAGTTTCATGCTTTACAGCCTCTTATGTTGGAATTGTGTGCCTCAATCCCACAGGCTGAAACCTCTTGTGAGCAATTTCGGTGAGACTATGGAGATGTTTGGCCGACCTACTAGTTGATCCTGACTATCGTTGTGACCTCCTGAATGTCTTGGTGATCAGCATCTGAAACATTCGGTGTACCCTTGGACAGTCGGGATGATATCTCAATGACAATAGGAAGTCTTGTTGATATCGGTGTGGCCTTTGGTCTGTCTGGCCGATGTGGTAATGGGCATGACTTGCTCCTATCGGTATGGAGTCCTGGCGATTAGGGTATGTCTCACCGACGGGTTGGTGTCTAGTGGATGTTGGGGAGACCTACAGCGACTGGAGTCATCGGTGTAACCCTTTTGCTTCAATATGAAGTCTTAGCAATGAAGGGTTGTCTCGCCGAATGGTTATGTCATCAGTGTAACATGTGACTTTGATAAGAACTCTCGGTGAAAGTTAGAAGTCTTGCCGACTGTTGGTGCTCGGCATGACTTGAAGACTTCGGTATGAAGTCTTGGTGAAAGCGACGAGTCTCGCTGATAGTAAAAGGTCTTCAAGATGACATGAAGAGCTCGGTGGGATGTCTTGGCGAGAGCGGTAAGTCTTTCCGATGAGTGTTCTTCTCGGCATGACTTGAAGACTTCGGTATGAAGTCTTGGAAAACTGTGATGGTCTCGCCGATGGCTGTGTGACTTCGGTGTAACATAAGAGGCCCGGTGTAACCTCTTGGTGATAGCGGTATTTCTAGCCGACAAAGCAACATGTGATTGGGTGTTTTCAGTGAGACTCCTAGCGAATGGAGTCATCGGTGAAACATAAAGGCTTCGGTATGAAGTCTCAGCGAATGTGGAATGTCTGGTTGACAGAAGTCTTCGGGGTGAAATGTGAACATCGGTGTGATGTCTTGGCGAAGAGCGATTGTCTTGCCGATGGGAAACCTAATGTCTTTATGACTCTTGGTGACTGCTCAGTGTTCAGTATAACATAAAGGCTAGGTATGATCTCTCAGCGAAGGCGGTAAGTCTTGCCGACTATTGGGAATTTCAAAGTGACCTTTGAACATCGATATGATGTCTCATCAAATGGTGATTGTCTCGCCGATGAGAATGTTGAGGTCAATGTGACTTAAAGACTTCGGTGTAATGTCTGGGCAAAGGGCGATAGTCTTTCCGACTAATGAACTCTTTGGAATACCTTGTGATCTTCGGTGTGGGGTCTTGGTGACATGGAAAAGTCTTAGCGATAGCTCTCTAGACTCGATGTAACCTCTTGCCGATAGGGACGACTCTTGGCGACAACGTGTAAATGGGTCTTGTGGCATCGGGGAGACACTTCTTGTGTCTCACCGACATGCGACACAAGTTGATCATTGTTGACCGAGTGAAGAATGTCTAACATGGTGCGATGTGGACCAATCCGAGAAAGCATAATGTGAACCGTTTGTTGTGAAACCGTTGCGACCATTTCTATGTGGAAAGGAAAACTCTACACGAGGAAGTGGAAACATCTACGACGATAATGATGTTGAGCTGGAGATTGTTGTCTGACAGTTGAAAATGAACAGATTCATAGAGCCTGATGAGAACGAATGTATAGAGGTATGCTTTGGACGTTTTGAATGTGGTGGAGAGAAATGATAGAGAGAAGCCCGAGTGACTGGCTGAAAGGCTGAGGCGATGAGGCCAAAGCAAAAGAGGAGAGAAGCAGGGTTCTGTTGGAATCTCTCCTGATCATGAATCATGATTGATCTTTCTCTTGTTGATCTACACTGTATACTATGTGAGGGTATTGTAACAGTGCAAAGATTGTGTGGTTTGATGGTTTGATAAGTTGCTACCAGTTGTATCCAGAATGAACAAGATGTAATCTCTGAAAGGCTAAGAGCCTGAAACTGTATTGTAACTTTCTATTGTTGAATAATATAATGGCTCAAACTTTGGAGAGTGGGGTTTTTTACCCGAAAGGGTTTTCCCCACGTAAAATCTTTGTGTTTTGTTTTCTTTAGTATCTTTCATTTGTGTTGTTGCTTGCTATTGAATTTACATGTGTTTCTCTCAGAAGGATTGATGTGGGAAATAAACTGTCTATTTCTACTTTAGGACATAGTTGTACATGTCTTTGAGGCAACCTAATCGAAATGAAAGTTACCGAAGGCACTACTGTTTGGAGTTTCTATGATATGCACTCCATTCTTTCCCTTACATCTTATTTGGGAGATCTGTTCAGATATTGTCGAGCCACCAGTGATAGTCGATTATGCAGAGTAACTGGTGTTACATCCATTTCCCTGTATTACCATTCCTGATGAGCCAACACCATTACCTGCTGATGAGGAGGTTGTTGTTGCACACCGACACTGATGGAGGAGAGAGGAGATTGGCGATGAGGAGGTGGTGGTGGAGGAGGAGGATGTCAAGGGTAGTGGTGATGAGGAGGGCAGTGGGGGTGAGGAGGAGGCGAAGGATGTCGAGGGTAGTGGTGATGAGGGAGATGGAAGTGATGATGATGAGGGGTATGGAGGTGGTGGACCAGATGTTGCTAGTGGGTTAGGTGCAGGTGGGTTAGGTCTTGGTTTAGAGGATTATATGTTTCCTCGTAAGAGGCGAGTAGTTGTAGACCCGACAGAGCAGCGTGTGCAGCAGAAGCAAACCCAGATAGTGATTCTATAGGTACAGGTTTAGACATTACAGGGTCAGCTAACTCAGGCCCAAGGTTTGTTGGTACAAACTCAGACACAGATGTAGGCTCAGGCTCAGGCCCAAGCACAGGTACAAGCTCAATTGGATGTGGTTCAGGTACAGATTTCAACCTTGACAGCTGAGAGGGATGTCACTAGATAGACTACAGGGGCAACTCAGGCTCAGATTGCATCATTGACAGCCGAGATGGAAGCCACCAAATTTACTGCAGAGGGGGCTTAGGCTGCAGCTGATATATTGCAGAGATTGGCGAATGGTACCACTATAGCCAATTATATATGAGAGGTTGTCCATGTTGGTCAGGAGGTAGAGTATAAAAGAGGTAAATTCTATGACATTGTCACTTCAGAGCAGAGAGTGAGTTATGGGAAATCTCGATCTGGCAGGACTCGTACTAGGACTATTAGTGCAGGTGTGACAACCTTTTCTGAGAGACTTGAGAGATCCCGGTACATCTAGTGGTGGTGGAGGGACTGGTCTTGAGATGCCTACACCATCTGGAGCCAACAACACCTAGTTTCATGATTGCACCCTCTGTTATATTTTGAGTTGTGATGTACACTCCGATTACAGCCATTTTTTATGATATATCTATTTTCATTTCAGACATCATTGTATAGTTGACATTTATGATTTTGAGATCTATATGATATGCAATGGATTTTATTGATCTATTATGTATTGTATATGATTCTATGATGGATGCATTTATTTTCTATGTTGTATATGCTATGTGATGATCTTTATATTATGATGTTATGGATGCAGTTTTATAATCATGATGATATGCTATGATTTGTGATGTTCTATTTATGATGTGCATAATGATGATGTATGAATGATGTATAGATGTATGATGAATGTATGGATGTAATTATTTATATGGATGAAATAAATGTATGATGATGTGTATTTCAAAAGTATATGATAATTTTCCTATATGCACGATTATGGATATGATGTTCTAAATGATATATGATGTGCGATGTAAACAAGATGTGTGCACTTTTATTCTTGTGATAAATGTAAATATATGATGCAATAAGTGGATAAAATTTTTGTATGATAATGGTATGTTGAATATATATGTGAATGGAAATGCACTTATATGATGTAATAAGTGGATGAAAATGGTGTATGATATATGATATGTTGAATGGACTATGATACATGATATGGTTAATGGACAAATGAAAATGCAACTATAGAGATTTATTTTTGAGATTTTCTTATGCAATTTTATGATATTTGATATGAGAAATATGATATGATCAATGCAAATTATTTGATCAAATGTATGAATGTTGAAATGATAATTAAATGCTTTCTCCTTCCTAGCTTCTCTAATTCAATACATCATCGAGTTGCTCCAAATAAATGATAACAAAGATCAAAGTACAACAATTTAACTTTTGCTTCAAGTATTTCAACCATTATTCAAATTAGATCAACCATATTGATATTAATTTCAACATTTGATATGGATGGTTGATGGAATGGTTTTGATGTTTGTTGTATGTTCAATGTCAAATCTTCCTATGATCATTGTGTTTGCTATGTTTGTCATACTATTGTTTGTCCATTTGATTAAGCTCAAAGTTTATTTCCCCCATTGAGTTCAAGATTTTGCTCCCAAGCTAGGGTGAGACACAACCACATTTTCCAGGATATGTACATGAGATTTCATTGCACCTTTTTCAGATTTTATGATTTTTTTGTATTTTTTAGACTTTTTCACTTTTTTTTGTATTTTTCTCTTCTTTTTGTGGTTTTTTTTTGGATTTCAAGCCTTTTTTGGATTTTCGGGATATTTAAGATGCAGTTAGTATTAGATATGACTGGATTGAAGGAACAAGATGCCCCACAATAGGGTAATGCAACCATGGATAAAATGATAGATCAAAAATGAAAGATTCTACTACAAAAAACATGTCACAAAAGCAACATATCTCTTGTCAAAAGATGATAATGCTTGATTAAGATGCAAGGAATGATTGATTCCATAAGGCATGATGATGATAAGTACTTAGGATCACTAATTTCCTCTAAGTAAGATAATATTGATGATTGTTGATGATTGAATGATAAAAGATATGGGGATTGGATAATGTTTTGTAGCTAGGCTCAAATATGATTTTGCATTTTGATGGTGATCTCCAAGGTTGCAAAGGACAGGTGATTTGATAAGCTAGGAGATATGGAAATGGAAAAATAAAGGATTTAAAATAATGGAATGACGATCAAGATCAGGGGAACTAGATGGGTGAGACACAAGGTTCGAAAGTATTTTTCCCCTATTCCCTCATCGTTAATTCTCAAGGAGTAAAATAAAGTTCAATGTATTTTAGTAAGAATATGCAAATATGGATAATGATGAAAGATATGCATGGAAGATAAGGGATAAAGTGTATAGGATAAGATATATGATGTTCAAGAAGATCCTTAACTCCTGTCAAGATCGTGCTGTGGAAATGTATGAATCAAAGATAGAAAATAGATAATGACCATGAATGATAAGATGGATGAAACTTCGTCCCTAAGGTAGAGTGCAGAGGAAATATGGAAGAGGATATGGGATGATAGGAAACGGAGGAAGGACTTAAGCATCAAGTTTCTCGCTAAACCAACATCTCCTCTAATAAACTACGGCAATGAATCAGGTAATAATTCCCTAAATGTTGGCAGATTAATGATATGATGGAAGAATCTAAGGACTTGTGCAAAGGTTTGGATTAAAGGAGAATGATGGGGGATGAATGTTGGATAATGGATAGGAGGTTGGAAGGCCTATTGATGGATAGATGGAAAGGATGGCAAGATCAACGTTGGCACACACCTTGAAGGGTGGTGGAGTGATGGAGGAAGAATGGATTTGGAAGGTGATATATTAGATTTGGAAAATTGAGGAAGCTTGGATTTAGTAAAATCTTTGATGCCAATTATTATTTGACATTAGCCATAGAGAATTCTAGAATCCACATGACTTTTCTTTGACTTTTATTTTGCTTTCAGGGTCATCTCCGTGGCCTTGAAGATTTTTGGATTTATGACCTTGTGGGTCTTTGAAATTTTCCTTTTGCCTTTGATGGTCCTTTGTGGCCTTTTAGATTTTCTTTGATTTTGACTAAATTTTCTTTATTTTGCATGTCTCTCGAGGAGACATGTTGATCCTTTGATACATGTGATTCTTTGATAGAAGCTTTGATATTTAGCACCCAAATTGCTTCCCCAAGAGCAATGGAGGGTGCATTTGAGATGAATGATATGGGAGGTATTATGGATGAGCTAATGTGGGTAAAATTCCCTTGAAAGGTCAAGGATGTGCGGGCCTTTGTTGTTCTTGAAAAGAGGTGTGATGGTGGAGACCTGTGGATAGAGGAAGTGGCTTTAGTGGATCTCAGGACAGAGGACCCAGGAGGATGGAATGGTCGATGAACCAGAATGAGGGACCCAGATAGATGGAAGGCTCGGATGAATAGGATGACTAGGCTACAATCACAACGGGTGATAAGGGCTCTCTCCCAAAAGAAAGGGGTCTAGGATACCTTGTCATGAAGACCCAACTTTTCCCTTGTAATTCATACTTTGACACATTCATTTACCAATGGGATATGTATTGTTTTTGAAACAAGATGCAAGTCCATTTTGAGGAGGATATGATATGGATGAGAGGATAGGTGTTGGAAGTAAACCAAAATGGATAAAGGTGGAGGATCCTAATTTATAGGTGTGGGTCTAAGGATATTAGCTTGAATAGGTGTGATAGGCTTTTGAAATGGGGATGATGGGGTGATTTTATGTTTACTTGGAAAAGGATCATGAAGTGGTATGAAAGGCATATCTTGATCATGAGAAGGATAAACATCTTCACGGGATGAAAGGGTATCCTTGAATAGAAGCATATCTTGATCTTGATGAGGAAGGAATCAGTGAGATTTTGTATAAAGCATGTCTTGACTATTATCAGCTTGCAGGACATCATTAGATAGGATGGAAGAACTACTGCGCTCTCTTGTGATGCAATAGGAACTAAGGAGATGGTATGGATTGATTTTAGATGATGTGGAAGAAGAACTTGGAAGGATAATTTAGTCTCTTTGGAGATAGAAGGGAATTATTTTGATGAAAAGTGAAAGGAGGGATGGCCATAAGATTCTTGAGAAATGGGATCTTGATCAAAGATTGGAAGAATTTGTGGAATTTTGATATCATTGGATGGAGTGGAAAGAATATTTTTATCTTGATGTGTAGGGGAGTCTATGCTAGCATGCTTTGGATAGAGAGATTGACATGAATCATTAGATGTTGAAGATATGATAGAAGAGGATGATTGGATGGAATTGTTAACTTGAGTGAAAGAATCTTCAGGTTTATTTTGGCTTATGGTGGATGGAGATAAATGCATGACATGATAGGATTGCTCAATATCATTTGTGTTTGAGGATTGAGATTTGGGCTTCTGATTTTATTTTTTCAAAAATTCAAAGATATTGAACTTGGATGATGTAGTTGTTGGTGGAGAGGGTGTCATGTCCAATTTTTTGTCAGAGGAATAAGAACAAATTTCTGGCAACAAATATCTCTATGTGGTTGTTCCCTTTTGCATATCCCAAATTTGTTGTTGAAGGTTTTTCATTTGATGAGCTAAAGCATTCAATTGATCCTCATCTATTTCAGCCATGGTGGTTTGAGTTTCAATTTCCTTTTTCTAGGATTTTTGTCTTTGTAACCTTGCTAAAATGGGCATATAAGTGTTAGGGTTTTCACTAAACTTTGATCTTTTTGTTTGGATGAGTGCCAATGGTATTAACTTAAGTCGAATATAATGATATATTCTATTGATGAGACCAAGTTAAAATTTGATTATTGTGTTTCATTTCATGATTGTAGGATGAAAAATCCTGATGATGAATCTTAACCCAATAACCAAGATTTGTGTTTGATAATTGGACACTTTATAATTGCAAGATCTAGGTTTAACTTGAAATAATTTTGACTTGTAAGATCCTATTTGTTTCAAGTTTTAAGACACTGTCTGGACTAGGAAAATGTTTTTGTTCTGATAAAAATCCAGATTTTGATGTTAACTGTCTAACTGATGGGAAAAATAACTCTCTGGTTTATGTTATCTGGATGCGCTATAACAAATCTCAAATGCGCTAAAATAGACTATGGATGCGCCAAAATGCTGGTAAATTCTAACTGGTGATTTTTGATAAAGACAACAGATGCACTATAAGATTTGTTAGAAGCACTAAAAAAGACTGTGAAAGTGCTATTTTATTAGAAAATGCGCTAAAAAAATAGGTGCAAGTGCTAAAATAGACTTTGGGTGCGCTATTTTGGGACTTCCCAGTGTTGTTTGGTTTTTCTCAGTGTTGGGTATTTTGACAGGATATCTTTGTTGGTAAATCTTTGATTTTTTGACAACAAGCCTAATGTTTCCAAGTTTTCTCTACTATAAGAATTGATTGGGCCTATTGGAATATTGTATTGCTGGTTGTGGGATGAAAGAATGACAAATGGGTTGACTATGATTATGCTTTTGTGAGAGAGCTCTTCGTTGGAAATAGGCTTGTGAATATAAAGGCTCTAAGGCAAAATCATCAGTATATCCTCTAGCAAAGTTGTGATACCTATGGATAAAAGTTTGATGTTCAAGCAAGATTTTTCTAATTTGATATAAGAAGTGTCTCCTCTCCAAAATTTTCTTGTAGCTAAGTTGCTTCTTTGGTTTCTTGAATCTTTTTGTGAGGGATTTCCTGACAAATGTTGTTGATTTCCAATCCCTAATCATAAATTTTCACAGGTTGACTTGTCAAAATCTTTGTGTTTTTCTAGATGATCTTTATCTGAAATAATGATTTGAAAAACACAGCAAGCAATTGTAGAACAATTCTTTTTAAGTCCTAGAATCTAAACAATAAGTGTATGTTCAAGAATCAAACATGATCCTTCTCGATTTCCACAGGTTTTTAACAAAGAATACACTTCAAGCAGACTCACTCTTAAGGTCAAAAGGTCATCATTATACTCAAACAAACCACATCTTAAAATTGCATCGACTCACACAGTCGTGTCACCCCCTAGAGGGCGCCTGTATTTTTGTCTTTTCCAAGTGCATACTCAAAGTTATATTTCTCGATCCCTTGAGCAAACGGTCCTTGGAAATTATATGGTGAGTGTCTTG
>VDFB02271470.1:0-105470 GCA_007258455.2 Sequoia sempervirens | reverse complement strand
GAAATTGTCAAAAAGATGTTTTCAATCCATCAAAGTCATCATAGTCAAAAAATCCCTAATTGAAGCTTGGAGAACAATTTCAACCCATTTTCTACAAAATTTGGATTTGACACTTGTCAAGAAAGGAAGTGCAGACCGTGAGCTACAAAATCCTACTTAAAATTTCTCAATATTTCTAGGTGGAATAAATCACCATCTATGGAAAATTAGTCCCACTTCTAGGCCAAAAAACTGGTTTCTATGTTTTTGAGTACCCATTTGGCAGGTTCATGTTTTGGTAGATTTTCCCCAAAACTAGACTAAGTCGCCCAGCTTGGCGTAAGTGTTCCAATCAACATTTCCAATCAACTCTACAAAATTCCAGAGCCTCTTTGCATCAAACTTCATATTCCAAGTGTACCTCTCTAGTCTTGTTGAATTCTTTCATCATTTACTTGCATTCTTAGGTGTTTTTGCATACATCATTGTGTTTTCAAACACTTTGCATTTCTTAGGTTTAGCATCAATAATCACCTTTCTTTTTCAGTTTATTGCATAAGGACATCATATTTAGGAATATTGCATCCATCCATACATTAATCTTGAATGTGTACATTGCATTTTGGCTCATTTCTCTCCTTTTAGGTGAAAAACCATACAAGAGTTAGATAATCCTTGGTAGCCAAAATCTGTGTTCACATTTTGGTGAACCCAACTTTTGGAAAAATTTCCTTTTGATTTCAAGTGCATCCTAGGTTTAACTTGCATCAACATTAAATTAGGTTTTACATTTTTTAATTTGCATCCTAGGGTTTTAAAAAAAATATTAGTGAAAAGCTCATATAGCTTTCATTTTTGCATCATATTTCACTGGAAAACCATAAAATTCTGCATTTTCATACTGTAGTTGCATCTATGGATCTGAAAACCATCAAATCGCATTTAAATTTTTGGAAAAATATCAAAAAAATCATCACTGGAACTAATTTGCTACACTGGGCGACTTGGTCATTCTACACATTTTGCACTGTAATTTTTGGCATTTTTCGTACATTGTCTACATTTCTATTTTATGTTATTTCATTACTATTATAGTTTCTACAAAAAAAAAATTATTCCATTTAGTTTCTTTCATACATTTGCATCATGGATTTTTTCTTTAATAAGTTTTGGATGTCATTAAAATATTTAGTGGACATGTCAAATTGTTCCTTCGAAACTAATCCTAATGACCTTGAGCTTCCTCATGCTCCTTCAAATCCTCATGAATTCCCTCCTCATTATGTTGACATCATTGGAGAAGATTATGACAACATGAATAAGTTCCTAAATGAATGTCTTGACAACCTTGAAGCTAATGCATCCTTTTACCCATCCATGAAACAACAAGACCTTCCTACAGCCTCACCTCCTAGTATGTTTGGTTAATTACATCCTAAAAAAATGAAGGACCTAAGTTCCCTCCAATGGGTGGACCTAGTTCCTCTAATCAAGCAACTCTTCAACCATTCTATGATAACAAAGTTACAAACACACAAATTAACCTTGAAGAAACTTATGGAAAATGTTTTACAATATTAAGAAAACAAGGATATGACACAACAATTGAACATAACATTCATCAAATTTTAGAAAAAAGTCCAAAAGATGAAAAAAAAAACAAGGTTAGGCTATCAATATCCCCCTCATGACAACAAGCCTCCTTTAGAATTTTGGAGACTCCATGATGATGGCATGGTGATCTTTGATTCCCCTCCCAATTTGAATGTCCTCCTTCCATGTGAACAACCCTTACATGATACCAATGACAATGATGATACAATCCCCATGGGTCTTTTTCCTCCTTCAATCCATGAAAAGGGTGAATCTAGTAAATGCAAATTATGACCTTACAAGTTGAGAAAACTAAAGTTTCCTCTCCACCCACCACCTGAATGTGAAAGAAAATTGCAAATCCTTCTAAATAAAGAACTCATTTTATTACCACCTATGAAGAGGTTAGTAATATATCCTAAAGATTCTAATGTTCCACATTGTGCATATCATTGCATTCTTGTACATAGAAGTGATGAGTGTCACCAATTGAAAGAAATATTGAGCAAGTATCATTTTGATGGCGATAATTGCTATCCACTAAATCCATAAACCTCTACCAAACACCTCATCATGTAATATTTGTAGAATCTTCTCTTCTCACTATTGCATGACCCTTCCCATCACCTACCTCAGCTCATTATTGTCTTGCACTCAGTGGGGACAAGAATTTTTCAGCCTTGTCGTAGTAATGCATTTGTCATTGTCCCTTAGTTACATTATTCACCTTCTACTTATACCAATTGATATTGGGAGGTGGATGACTTGCATTTGCCTTACTAGTCTTTTGCATTTCCTTTTACTTTATGTGTGTATCGTGTTACCCTATAACATGCCATTTGATGTTCTCCTCTCTTTGTGACATTCTTCTATTTGTACATTCATTCTTCTATATGTTGCATGTCACTTTTCTTTTTCACTTTGTTTTGTGTTTCTTTTAGGGGATGATGCAAAGCATTGAGACACCCTATGTCTCTTCCATGTTAACCCAAAAGGACCATTTTCCTTTTCTTTTCCTTTTCATTTTCCTTTTGGGGATGATGCAAAGTGTTGAGACACCCTATGTCTCTTCTATGTTGACCCTAAAGGACCCTTTTCCTTTTATCTTCCTTTTCATTTTCCTTTTGGGGATGACACAAAGCATTGAGACTGCAATGTCTCCTTCATATTGACCCAAAAAAAAAAATCATTTTCTTTCACCTTTTCATTTTCATTTTGCTTGTGTTTTCATTTTGCAGATGATGCAAAGTGTCGAGAAATCCTATGTCTCTTCCATGTTGACCCAAAATGGATCTTTATTTTTCTTTGCTTTCACTCTCCTTGTGTCATTCTTCTAGTTCTATGTATTTGGGGAATGATGACAGTTCTGAGCTCTTTACAAAATATTGCAGAAAAGAACATACTGACCCCAAATCCATAGATCCCTTATGTGTTTGGTGTATTCATTTTGGGGGAAGCTCATTCCTTTTATTTTTTTCTTTTCTTCACATGACACAACCTTACTCAAAAACATATGACTTGGCATAGGGGCTTGCCAAGTTTTCTCTCATGTATTTCTTTTTCATTTTTCTCACTACTTTTAAAGTAATTGCTCATAGTACGATGTGTAGCAATTTCCTTAAATTGGAGGAATACATTAGCATTATTAATTTTGCATTTTTCTCTTTTTTCTTGGTTCTTAGTGCAACCTTTTTATTGTTTACAATGTGGTTTTTCACTTTGTGGATGACATTGGGTGTAGTGTCCTCCATAAGTGTAATCTATCTTAGCATATTGCATTCCTCTTATTGGCTTGATGTGACACACTACATCCCCTAAGTTGTGAATCTCCTATCCTTTGATCGGTCCTCTCTTGGAGACATTAGGCACAATGTTCCCTAAGCTAAGACCTCATATAAACTAAGCAAGACTCCTTTGAACATTTTTTGCATGTTGCATTTTGCATTTGTTATATGGAAACCTTGGATAACATAGCTTGATGCTTGTAGCACCATTGCATTTGTTCATGAGTTCTAAGCATATGAAGCTTTGCTTGTCTCATGAAGTATGAAACAACATTTTCCTTTGTGGCACCTTATTATAGTTATCATGAATCATAACTTCAATATGGTTGAGTAGGAAGCCCATTCTGAGGTATGAATTTTCCCCACAGCCACCTACAAGTGTGAGTGCATACCAGCCATAAGTGTATGTTTCTCACCTTTTGGGACTTCTCACCTAGCATCCAGCCATGAGTTCTATCACCCCATAGTGATTATAGATTTCTTTTTCATACAAACAACCTAGATTTGATCCACAATAGGCTAGATAAATTATCAAAGCTTGATCCGAATTTCCTTCAACTTTCCTCTTTCACTCTTTTTCATCATTTTCATGTGTATTCCTTTGTATTAATGTTTGGTTTGCAATGGGATCTTCATCTTGGTGGCTTTATCATCCCTCTTGATTATTATTATCTCATCTCTCCAACATCAATGCATTTGGACCCCTCTTCACATGCATGTTTGGCTACTTTAGTGTGAGTTTGAAGCAAGTTCATCCTCTCACTAAAGTGGGTGCTAACTATGGACACAAAAAAAGTAACCCTTTAGTTTTTCTCATGTTCGGGCCCTTATAGTGCAATTTGGCATGATATTTCCTAGATTTAATGTTGTAATGTGGACAACACATTCACATTAGGTCTTGAACCCTTGAGAATCATTAAGACTTCTAAGATGTCTTGTAAAAGTGTTGTGAAGTGTTGTAACCCACTTTCACACTTTTCTAGGACCATTTCATTATAATTCACTTAAATAACTTCTTTTTATTATTTACCAACTCTTATTACAAAGTGTTGTAAAGAGTTGTAACAAAATCACACTTTTCTAGACTTGTCATCACTAAATTGAAACTTTCTTATGTTTAAATGACCTCTTAATACACTTTCTAACCATACTTAAGTGTATTTTTGAGAATATTCCCATTAAACCTCATTAAATACACTTCAATTCTCAACACCCATTAAAATTTTCCAAGTGGGACCAAGTCACCACCTAGGGTGACTTAGTCCCACTTGGCACAAAAATTAGAATAATTTCAATTTTTTGGCAGGATTTTATTCTCTTACCCTTGAGGTCAGCCTGTGATGTGTTATTTTTGGGAAATAATGGAAAATCAAGTATAAAAAAGGGTTTTTCCTCTCATTTTAGACCTAATTCATCGAACACTCAAGAAATCAATCTCTTAATCATTATCAAGCATTCAAGCACTCTATGCATCACCAAGTCATCCATTGGAGCACTTCATTGCATATCTTCATATTTATACATCAAGGGTTTGGTGAGTTTATGACATTGCATTTTGTTTATTCATCATTCTATCTTTATTTCATTTCACTATCTAGGGTTTGATTACCAAATTCGGGTTTGACCAAGGCAAACCCCTATTCTCTAGCCCTTAACCCTTTTCTCCTCTTTGCATGTGTGTTTGTAGGTCTTGTATGCAAACTTGTTAAATAGGAAAGTGTAAAAAAGGTGTTTTCAATCCATCAAAGTCATCAAAGTCAAGAAATTCCTAATTGAATCTTGGAGACCAGTTTCAACCCATTTTTTGTAGAATCTAGATCAGACACCTGTCAAGAATGGAAGTGCAGATCGTGAGCTACAGAATCCTGCCCCAAATTTGGAGAGATTCCCAATTGGAATAATTCACCATATGTGGTGAATTAGTCCCATTGTAAATCCTGTAAAGTGGTTTTTGTGTTTCTGAGTACCCATTTGGTAGATTCCTATTCTAGTAGATTTTCCCCAAAACTAGATTAAGTTCCCCAGCTTGGTGTAAGTGTCCCAGTCAACATTTTCAGTCAACTCTGTAGCATTCCAGAGCCTCTCTGTATCAAACTTTATATTCCAGGTGCACCTCTCTAGTCTTGTTTAATTTTTTCATCACTTACTTGTATGCTTAGGTGTTTTTGCATACATCACTGTGTTTTCAAACACTTTGCATTTCTTAGGTTTAGCATCAATAATCACCTTTCTTTTTTAGTTTAGTGCATAAGTACATCATATTTATGCATATTGCATCCATCCATACATTAATCTTGAATGTGTACATTGCATTTTGGCCCATTTATGTCCTTTTAGGTGAAAAACCCTAGAAGAGTTAGAGAACCCTTGGAAGCCAAAATATTTGTTTCACACCTATGAAGGTAGGTTACTATTGCAATTTTCTTATTTGCAATTGAAACATAATAAACAAAGAAAAATTATTATAGAAATAATTGAATGCTGGATAGATTATAGAAATTGACTAACATCCATATCAAATGCACATCTAATGATTTGCTCAAATTTGCAACAAAATAGACCAACATGATAAATTTTTGCAAACAGTCAGGCATTAAATACAAATTTTGGGAGCTTTGCTAATAGACTAGTGGCCACTCAAGCAAATTCTGCCATCTTTGGCGGTAGGGTGGTAGGTACTAAAGCAATCAATGCATGTTTAATACATTAAGTGGTATAACTGCCAAATCAAAAAAAATAGTCTATTAAATGAAAATTGTGTGAGATAAACTTTTGCAAACATCCAAACATTAAATAAAAATTTTGTGAGCTTTCCTAATAGGCTGGTGGCTACCCAAGCAATGAATACATAGATAATGCATTGAATGCCTCCATAGTCAACAAGACCTTGCTCAAAGCTTTCAGGTTTTTTCTATTTTGATTCTTGTTTTTTGCAACTCTTCTATTGGTTGGAGTATGCATATTATTCATTTTTGTTAAAGTATATTAGGAAAATAGAAGGACACTATATGCTTTGCAAATATTCAATCGTTGAATACAAATTATGCCACCTTTGACACTAGGGTGGTAGATACTCAAGCAGTCAATGCATGTTTAATGCATTAAATGGTATGACAATTAGATCAAAAATAATAGTCTATTAAATTCAAATAAACAAACAAGAATAAGCACAAACAAAATCCAACACTTGACTGAGATTTCATGAATTAACTATGCATTCAGTGGTTGTGTACCCACTAGCTCTTGAGCACATCTCGCAAAGTTTGCATTTAATGCATTAAACATGCATTCACTGCTTCAATATCCAATAGCTCATTGGCAAATCTTGTACAATTTTCATTCATTGCTAGAATATATAATGTCTCCCTATTTTCCTAATTTACTAAAATGAAAATGAATAATAGACCTACTCCAATCAATAATAAAAGAGATAAATCATAATTTCGAAAGAAAAAATATCTTGCTATGCTAATACATCTAGTAGCAATAGCTCACAGAAGCACTGATATCAGGACTGGGGAAGGAAGAATTTGATCATATTAGAAGGCCTGATTAGAAAATTGGGGACCTTTTTCCTCTGTTCCATAAAAAAAAATAAAAAAATCTAAGAGCTAGCAACCTATTTAATGACGAAGTACAAAGTGTACTGGGCTACAACAATAGATTTACAAAATGTTCTTCACAGTATTTGTAGATTGAATTTTAATGCATCAACCAAGGGAAAAATTTGTTTCAACTCAATATTATCACATGTTTACATGTAATAGAAAAAGGAATGAAGGACCCTAGAGCTAAAAAAACACAAGCTTTTCAACTAACAATAAACAAACAAGAACTATCACAAAAAAACCTAACAATTGTGTGCAATTTCATGAATTATGTATGCATTCAGTGTTTTTGTGCCCACCAACCCTCCAACACATGTCACACAAATTTTGTGTGGGTAGATATGTCACTTGAAGACAATCTCACAAAATGAACGTGCATATGAGAAATTTGAGCAACATGTTTCCTTCTGATTACAACCATATCATTATGTTCAATTAATACTAATATTTTTCAATGTTTGTATAGACCTTGGTTATATAATTGGTGGATAGTTCTCTCAATATATGTTGCCACTACATTTTGCAAACTTTGTTTCCTTTCTAATTCACTATGTTTTGTTATAAAGTAGATGCTACTTATTAGTGATTTAACAACAAAATGTAAGTTACTGGAAAAATTTCTCATAGAAAACTCTATCAAGTATCAACTGAATCTTTGTAAACTTTGCATTTAATGCCTAAATATTTTTCAAACTTTATTGTTTGTTTCTATTGTTCTACCTTTATTTTATCTATCCTCTTATTCAAACCATAGTAATAAATTTTGATCAGCCAACTAAGCTTATGAAATGCAAACCAATTGATTGCAATAGTATTGATCTAGCGCTTACTGCATTCATTGAGCATTGATTTCTTTATGTTTATGAATAACACATAACATGCCATTGACTATGCTCATTTTTTTGGTATTCCATTATAACAGGAACCATTGCTTACAATTTGAGTGGGAGACAAAGATCTACATTGTTGCAAATATAGTCGATTATTGAACAAGAAAATGCAAGGTCAAATTCTTGGATCACTATTCCTTTTTTGTTTGTAATGAGAAAACTTAACACTTATGCAAAAGATAAACTTTGTTGCCTTGCATTTATGTACAAAGTGCTAAAGATTTAGCATATATATGTATTAAAGCCAATTAGCATTTTCAAGAATCTAATATTGTATGCATTTTGAATGGAAACAAGATGTCAAAATATAGAAATGCTAGACATTGATAGGTATGAATATGCAAATTAATCACATGTCTGCAACATAGATAATGTACTAAAAAACAACAGACTATATAGAGTAGGAAAAATTAAGTACAATATTGTAGACTGTTTGTTTGAATTGTTACAAGTACTACTGAACAATCAATATACATCAGTCGAGCTACAGAGTGGAATAATAGATTACTTCTTAAGTTGCTTTGTAAAATGAGATAAAGATGCAATTAAATCAGACAACCTCAAACTAGACCCTAAAACTCTATATAGACTACATAAAGTGCATGATCGTGACAGATATCTATGCAAGATGCACCTTCCTGTGAAACTAGATGTCAAAAACATTGAAATTGACTTATGGGGAGACGTATTTTGTATTCAATGGCTATCCGAATGGCTGAATATATAGATATTTGTTTGGTCAACAACATCAGGGAAAAAGTACTTGCACTTTAACAATGTAGCCAATTTTCCATCATATTCCATTTTGTTCCATGATACAACCCCTCAAAGTGGGAATTTTGAACCGCTTCTAAGGATTCAATCACACAATCCAAATGGCTAGTAGCCAATAAGGTTAAATCAACTTAAAAAACTCATTAGAAACAATACACAATACCAAACTACCAATGGTAACAAAAAGAAAAAGCTAGACAATAACAAAAGAAATTTCATTCATACAATCAAACAAAAGTATCTCAATCATAACTCTCTTGTAAGATTGCAACACCTTAAGAATTTTATTAGAAATAACAATAAACAAAATCAACCTATAGCTATGAGATCAAATAAGGGGAAAAAATGTCAACAATAGAGCTTTACAAAAGAATAATTCAAGATATGTTGAAATACACATGCACAATTTTCCAAATGTTGTGTTTCACCAAAGATACTAGAATATTCAAAGAAAAACAAAAGGAAATATATTATGAACTAGTATAGTCAAGATCCATAGCATTGATAGATTGCATATGTTGTATATGCTACTCTGCACTAAAACAATCCATGATACCAAAGTATGTTGTACCACACAAAATACAAACTAATAAACCATTGTCATATGTCCAACTTTTGTCCCAACTAGAAGAACAACTTGTGTCACTTAGAATTGCATTTGCACAAATCTGGGAACTAGGGTATAAAAGATCTCAAATAGGACTAATAGGTTCCATCATTAATGTCCCTGTTGACATCATCATTATACAAAAAGAATTACCACAGACAATTAACAACACACAAACAATTGTTGCTTCACTCAATAGATGATTGGAATACAAGAATGCATGTCAAAAAGGCATGGTGCGGCCCAATCTTGTCATGGAAGCTTTGGATCAATTGTCAAAAATAGTACTATAGAACATACAAAATGTCTAGATAAACAAAGATTAGAAACATTTTTTGCATACCAATGATGAACTTGAAGATAATACTAGGCTTGTCACAACTAAAACTAAATTAGATAGTGACATAGAACATGAGAACCCATCTGAGACCTTGGTCCATGGATTCACTAAATCTAGAAGTATACATAGCATGCAAGACAAAATCATTGAAATTCCACATGCAAAACAAAACTATCCAGTTAGAATCTTTAAAGACAAATACACTAAGAAGATGAATTTACCAACATTATTCTTTGGAAATCCACGTGATGATGACAATTTATAAAAAATTACATACTAAAAAATTGTACAATTGGAAGTTTTATAATCAAAAGTTTGCATATCACATGACAAACATATTTTTCAAAACTATCAAGCTACTAATACTACAAGTCTTGTCTATAATGTCCATAAGAATATGAAAGGGCCAACTAAAAGGACACAAGCTTCTCACCAAGGACATGAAACATAAACCAAACCTTGAGAGAATTATAAAATCAGATATTGGGTATGTTGACTTCAAAATAATAAGAATATCCCTAGGCTATACACATCAACTTAAGAAAAATGTTTTTGCAATGATACAATAGCTAGGACCACCAACATTCTTCCTCACTTTCACTAGCACTGAACAAAATTGGGATCCTTTAATAAGAATGCTACAAGAATTGCACAATCAAAATCAATCAAGTCAAAAACAACAAGAGTAAATTTCTCAAATGAACATTGAAAAATTTGAACTGATCAAGAAGGATCTTATTACTTGTGTACGGTACTATAGATATAGAATAAACGTAATGAAAAAATTGATGCTTGTAGATGACTCTATCTTTGGAAATGTTATTGATTACTTTTCTATGACTAAGTTCCAAAATTAAGGAAATGAGTATGATCCTATGCTAATATGGGTGAAAAATGTACCAATCTGCATAGAAAATAGTAACACAAACATCATAGCTTTTGTCGACAAGGACATTACTTGTAGCACTGATCATTTGCAACCTAATTTGGCTAGTTTACAAAGGTATCACCACACAAAGAGATGCAGGAGATCAAGGAAAACACTTTGCAGATACAATTTCCCTTTTCAACCAATGTGAAAGACACAAATACTCTCACTAATACTGGAAAAGACTGAAACAATAACTTCAAATGTTGGCAGCGTTTAAATACTTGATACTACAAAAATCAAACTATGACAAAGAATACACTTTAGACATGTTTTTAAATGACATAAACATAACCGAAATTGATTATATAAAAACTTTGATCTCTACACTAATTAGGCGAACACTTTTCTTACAAAGAAAACCATAAAAAATATGGAACAATAGTTTTGTAAGGAAAATATCAAACCTGTGGAAGGCCAATATAGATGCCTAGTTTGTGCTTAATGCATATGACACAACAATGTACTGCAGCTCTTACATTGCGAAGGTAGAAAATTCAATGACATATGCATTCAAAAGAATACATAGGGACCACTAGAAAGCCAATATTGATGCAATAAAAATGATAGGTAAACTTGTAAATGTGTTGTTGAACTTGCAACAAATGTTAGCATAGAAAGTTGCTCATATTGTTTTATCACTTCCACTAAACTTTAGTTCAAGAAAATGCATTCTCATTGACACGCAGTCCTATAGTGACCATACATTCATTCTAAAATCTTTCAAATAATTAAATAATGAACCAAATGAATCAGAGAACACTCTCAAAATCTATAGTGGACTATTATTTAATACATCCTTAAACATTGATAGACATATGTCTTGCAAAATTCATTTCAAGTTACAATAAAAATGGAACTACAGTTGACCCCAAAGCTAAACCAAATGTAATATAGTTTATTAACTTCAACAAGCACTTTGATCTAGAGAATCATTGTAGAGAGCAATTAATGCTTTATGTATTGTTTACAATCAATGAGAGTATGCTAAAATAAAATTTTGACTCATGGGAACATGCATACATGCATCATGAAAAAATAATTATCAAAAATCATGAAAAGTTCACTCACAACACAAGTTCTACATGGGGTAAGATAGAAAAAGAACTCAAAGATTTTGAATCCCTTGATGATGGAAACGGCAATATGTCATTGACAACAACAAAACCTAGGAAAAGAGAACAATATGAAATTCAAACAGATCTTCCAAACATAGGGTGCATAAAACCAAATACAATGCCACACAATGCATTTGAAATTTCTAGGAACTTATAGATAATTGACAAAAATGAATACTACAAACTAAGGAAGATGTTGAACAAAGAACAACAAGCAATTGCTAAAGATGTTTTAATGAAAAATATGAATAACATCAACAAGCCTTTGTATTTGTTCTTGATTGGTGGAGCTGGAACTGGAAAGACTTTCACTGCAAAATTCATATACCAAGATCTAATTCTCATTTATAGCAAGTCTATTGACAACAATCTAGACAAAAAAAAGGGCTTATTAACTGTGTATACAAGTAAAGTAGCTTACAACCTAGGTGGAGTCACATTACATTCAACATTTCACATACCATTTAATATATTAGATTTTTTTCCCTTGGCTTTTGAAGCACTAGACACTATGTCCAAGCACTATGATCAATTACATGTGCTCCTTATAGACAAAATTTCACTAGTAGGGTCAACATCTCTACGCTACATTGATAGACGACTATGAGACATAATGAAAATGCCTACAATGTACTTTGGAAACCTTGATACAATCTTCTGTGGTGATCTCTACCAAGCGTAACTTGTCCTTGAATCCATTGTATTTGAGAATAAACCCACTGTAACTGAATTAATTCCTTACAATTTTTGGAAAGACAATGTAAAATGCTACTCATTGGTCACAACTATCAGACAAATGGATGAAAAATTTATTGTAATCCTTAATAGAGTAAAAATAGGATTACAAAAAAATCATGACATAGACTATCTTAACTGACTTTGCTTTTGTCCTGCACCTTTAGATCCAACACTTCCATACTTGTTTTATAGGAAAGCTGATGTGGATGCACACAACCATAGAATGCTATTGGTCATTCCTAATCAAATGATAGTGCTAAATGTAATAGACGATCATGAGGAAAACTATAATGCAATACAACTTTACAATCATACAACCACTATTCCACCTTAAATATACTTGAAACGAGATACCCTTGTCAAAACCTATGCAGGAAAATATAATACACAAGATGGCCTAGTCAACGGTCTGACAAAATATTTAAAGCATATAAAACACATAATGACATTGATGTTGTTTGGCTCAAATTTAGTGATCCAACAATTGGACATGTCAACAACACACAAAACTAGCACAATACTACACTGATCTCATTGACAAAGAATGGGTTCCTATATTGTGCATTGCTAGAGCCATACAAAAAAAATCAATGAGCAAGAAAATTACAATTCAAAAATAATTTTGAATACAACTAGCATGTGCATGAACCATTCATCAATCACAGGGGCTAACAATGCAAGCTTTGGCTTTTGACCCAATAGGCATAAGACAACATGGCTTAACTTATACAACACTATAACAAACAAAGACAATAAACTCATTATTCCTGCTAAAACCTTTACCTACAATTTTTTTTAAAGGACAAGATACATCTAGAAATGCATTGGCTCCAGTCAACTACATAGTGGCAACTCAATATTCAAACTATATCTCCACACGATACAACGCAAATTCTTCTATGTACACTAAACACTCTTACATTAAATCCACATGCACACGACATTGTCAATGACTATGATGCAATGCAATCTAACATTTTGTGTTTACAAGAAGTACACGTGCATATCTTACAACCTAATATATTATCACAATATTTTAATACCTTTGGTATCAATATGATAAATGGCATAACAAATTTTACCAAAAAAATTTTGTTTGTATCAAAAGTAAAAGAACACAACTCTACAAATATTGAAGCCATCACAGTCACAATACTACTACATACCAATGAACTTACTATCTATAATATTTATGGAAGACCTAATACTCCCATACAAGAAATAATAACAATTCTACAAGCTATAATTGCATACGCAGATACAAAAAAAATATTGTACATTGTAGGTGACTTTAATATCAACATGTGTTCAGAAAACAAAAGAAAAAGAACACTCCAAAATTTCATGCAAACTAATAACATTCATTTTTTGTTAAAAAAATCACATAGTCTACACAAGTCGCTCATTAACCATATTTGGTCAAATTCAATCACAAGTGTATGCATTATTTATAGATCAAAGGAATATTCGACTAACCACTTTCCCATTTTCCTAAAGTTCCATCTTGTCCATATATCACTATCAGTATGGATTCTCCAATACTATATCACTACTTTGCAAGAAAATGATGGATCAAACAAAAAGACCACAACAACAAGTGCAAGACATGGAATAAGACACAAGCAAATGGTAAACAACTTATCCTATTTACCTATCACATGCATTCTTGCATTGCCCAAATATAAAATTTACATTTCTCTTGGTTTTTTTAGAAAAAAACGTCAAAAAGACCATATCAATTGAAGACTTAAATGTAAAAAAAGTTGGTGACACATTCCAAGGTGACGTCCTTGTTGCCTACAAAGCAACATTGGACAAATTCAATAAAACATGTGAAGTACTGCATGCAGATCTCACAGATCTTAAAGCAAAAATGACAATTACACTGAATATCAGTGGAAACCTTGTGCAAGAATATGAGCACAAAATAGTTCTAAGATTAAAAGTTTCAATATCAGGCTTACAAATTGCACCTAGAATAGATTATGACAGAGGAGACTATGATTGCATACTGATATTGATAGACACAAGCAGAGTTGAAATCATGCCTTGCTTTTCTACATACTACTGCATTCTAGATACAACTATCAGGCAACTACTAGAGTAGCCACAAATCAGTATCCAGATGGAACAATAGGTGCTTTGGTTGTTGGCACTAAGAAAGAAGGCAACCAATATGTAGTTGATATCAAAGATGGTATAGTAGAATCTAACATAGAACATGTACAAATGTCTCCCTAGCATATGCCAGTAATCCATTTTAACCTTTTTTTATAGCATTGTGGTCTTTACTAATTTTTTTTTGTAAAAAACACTAACTTTCTCATTTCCATGCAGCTACAACTGCATCCATCTCATGAACAACAATACTTGCAAATAGTGGAACAACTACACAAGAACAAAACCCAAAATTTTCTTTTCAAGAATATCCTAAAAAGCATAGATCAAAAGAACACATTCCACATGGGCCGATAAACATTTATTTACAAATTGAATAAAAAAATAACAATGGACAAGCTAACTACTTTGATGCAATCAACATTTAATGTCACTTATTAAAAATATTTTTGCACTCTTATTTAAATTTTTTGAAACTTCCCCTTCTAACCATCTATGTTCACATGTTTTAGGTTTCAAGAACATTAAAAGAAACAAACACACTTTCAAATCCATTTGAATCTCTTTGCCCAACTTGCAATTATAAATTCAATACTTACGGCATGCTCCAACAAGAAATTGCTCATTGTAGTCAATGTGACAAGGAAGTGAGCTACATATACTCACTTCATCCTAAAGCTATCTTCATAACAAATGAAAAGAAAACAATCCATTGTTCAGTCCAAACCCATGTCCTATGACAACTCTTGCCCACTCTTCAAGACATGAATTATGAAGACTACATCAAGGACAAATCAACATTTATATTTTCACTATGGGACTTTGTCACCAAAGGCCATTTCAGCCTCAATCAAAACAATGTCATCATAGAGGCTATTTTCCTAACTGAATGAACGATGTATGCTACAGTGAGGTAACAAACAATACTGATACAAATACTTTTCTCACTCCTTAATTTCCAAAAATTTGTTTAGAATTATATAAAAAAATTGCTTTTGTACTGACCATAATAATGACATTGGAGGTGACGAAGAAACACAAGCAAGTGCAAAGCTACTTTCTATTGCATCGACCTGTACTTCTCTTTTTTGTTATGCTTTTGTTCCTAGCTCTTTGGCCTATATCACTATATTTCATGTTCTTTGACTTAAAACTTCTTGCTACTTTTATTTTACAGTCAACATCTTTTTCCTTTATATGCTAGACAATACTTTATTTTCTCATGTTCCCATTAAAATGGATTAAAACATGGTATTATAGCTTTTAAGTATGTTATATGTTATAATATAAAACATGCAAGTTTTTAAAGGGAAATTTTCTACTGCAATTATTGCATTTCAATTTGACATACTTGGTTGGACAATCAAATTTATCTGACAAATTTTATAATGTGTTTCTATTTTGCTTATTTTCTTGTACACAAAGAAGAGTATCAAACCTACTCCACACAATAGCAAAAGAGATGAATGATAAATTTGAGACATGAAAGATTCAATTGATAATTGATTGAGTTCTCTTTAAGCTATTTTCCCAATTACTTAGTTTCTATGCATAAATCACTAAGCAACATCATCCACTTTATAACAGAACATAGAGAATGCAATAGACACGTTTACTATCACATTTGCTGAATTTTCTTTTGAAAAAGTTGCTTGACCAATGAGATTGAATTGTTTAAAATATTTTTACCTTTTTCCAATAGTTGGGATTTAAGAACATATTTTTTGTGTTTCAAAATTATGATTTATCTCTTTTTGTATTGGTTGGAGTAGGTCTATTATTCATTTTCATTTAAGTAAATTAGGAAAATAGGGGGACATTATATATTGTGGAAATTTTTTAATCAATGCATGCAAATTGTGTGAGGTGAAAACACCCAAAAGTTTGTTGAAAAAAATGATATGTTGGTGTTAATCAAAGGGACTAATCCTAAACAAGAATGCTTGTGTATGCTTTCACATCCTACACACATCGTATAGATGAACTAGCTACATCGATGTTGAGAATAGTAGGACTGTTATGTGTAAATGTGTGACAATATTCAGTCGAATCTACAAATCCTATGAACAAAATTTTGTTTATCAATTATTATAACTTAGTTATATGTTATTAAATACGCTATTAGCTCTTACAATAAATTTTTTATTAACTATTGTGCCTTTTATCATTGGTTTTGTTGCTCTTTCTTAAAACTACAGGAAAAATGTCCCTGTGCTACTATGCTCCTACAACTAGAGGTCTTGCTTACTATTGCAAGCTGCCATAAGGGATATGGGTACAATACATGGCATATGTTATGCAACTAACAAACATGGAACAATTGAAGCCAAGAAGTAGGTTAAATACAAATTGTATAGGCTTTTTTCTTATCCTAATGCACCCTATAGCAATAAACGCATTAAAACCAATTTCATGCATACACCAATGATTTTTTTGACAAAGGTTACAATGCTAGATATGTGTAATTTTTTCCTTTGTAATTCATACATAGTAAGCAAATGAGAATTACGAAATGGAAAAATGAATACTTTGAACAAGGTCTTGTCAACCATGGATTCACTTAATGCAATAGCTATAGATTGATAGACAAGCGTCCCATATCAAATGCACATCATAAAGTTCTAATAGTGACCTACCCCAATTGCAACAATGACTTGCCTCTCAGCAAAACAATCTTTCTATTCTCCATATTTACTTCAAAGAATTTCAAAATCTAATTACTATACTAAGCGACACATTGCATATGAATTGCATATCACATCATTGCAATATGCACATCTATAACTACAACATTATTGCAATAAAAGAATTGAAAGGGTTGCTTGCTTATGGGAAAAAAATAGACAAATTCAAACAATTCGCATAATTTTTCTAGACATTTGAAGAATCAAACTTCATTGGAAACAAAGGAGAAAAAACATCTGATACTTTGACCTGGCAGTCTCTCCTTCAAGAATCAAATGTGTTTGCAGCTCTACAGGTCTTTGTCTCCACTCCAATTCCAAAAAATGGTTCCTATGACAAGGAAAATTTAAACAAACCACCACAGTTGATTACACATATTATGTTATTCATAAACATAAAACACAAAAGCACATGACAAAATTAACAAGTAAAATGCAAAAATGTTGCAATCAATCCATAGTCAATGCATTTGATGGATTCACAGTTAACAAGAACTTTCCTAGAGCATTTAGTTTTCAATATGTAGCCCGCTTCTTTGTTTTTACTATTTCATGTTTATGACATACATAGTATATGTCATTTTTAGTTACTTTGGTAGGATTTCTAAATTAGGTTTTACCAAATAGTGAAAGTTCTTCTACACTCAATATCTGATACTTTACAAAGAAATAACAACTCACGTCTATGGAATTCTCCAAAATTTGGTTCTTCTTCTGCAAATTTCTTTTTCCTTCCAAACAATAAAAAACTTCTTTGTGCCTCAACATTCTTCATATAATTTGTAGATCATATTCTTATGCATCAATCAAAGGAAAAATTTGTTTCCAGTCTATATTCTCACACATTTACTTGTAACACCCTTTCCATTCTCACTATCTATGCACTGAGTCGACGTATAGAAGGTATGCAGCACAATGAGGCATAGAGAAGCATTCCCATTTACACTTGTTCACCATTAACACACTATGAGGTATTGGGATTGCTCCATACCACTAGCCTCAGCATATTATTTTTGGCAGGACTTCTCAATGATGTAAGTGCATTAATATTTGCAAAGGAATTAACTAATATTTAAACCTCTAGTCTAGTTATAAAGTTGTTATTCCTATGGATTTTACTTTTAATGGCCTATTTTTCATGGGCATATGTTCTTTTATAAATTCAAGGTAAATAAAATTAAATATAATTAGATTATTTAGCTAAAAGAATTTAATTTAGAGATATAAAAAAAATAGACATGGTTAAAATATTCAAAAATATTACTATTAATTGAACATAATAATATGGTATTAAAAAGATAAAATACTTTTGAATTTTTAACTTATTACTAATATTTATATTTTATATGTCTTGTATATAAAATAAAATAAAATACTTTTATATTTTTAATATCTTCATTTTGCAAAATGCTTTTAAATTTTTAGTCTATTACTAATATATTTATTATATATGTCTTGTATATAAAATAAACTAAAATACTTTTATATTTTTAATATCTCCATTCTCTAAAATGCTTTTAAATTTTTTACTTATCACTAATATTTTTATTTTCTATGTCTTACATATATACTCAAAACGATTTATATGTTAACAAATAACTATGTTTACTAAATAGTTTTTTAAATATGGCCTTCTTTGTTTCTTACAATATGGCAATCGCTTTGCCCATTTCCCTATTACTACCTTGACAAATAAACTCTCCACCTTCACACTAAACCAATTTAAATTCCTAAATTACTTTTATATAAAAATTTATTGATATTATTTAACAAGCACACAAAAAATATGAATTTTAATATACAAATATTCCAACAAGTTTTAGTGCATTAAAAAAATAGACAAATTTCATAGTATCAATAACAAACTCTACCCTCTATATTTTGCTTCTCACATGATATAGTCTTCAATTTCATTGGTTTTGGGTTTCTGCATTCAATACAAAACTCTAACTTTCAATGACAATTAATCAACATATACTACAAACTTACATTTAACTTTTACAATTCATTTTACAAATCTTGAACCATGTTTTCCCTTCGCTTACCAACCTAAAAGCTCATTGCTTGATGGTAGGAACTCGAAGCACTGCATCACTTGTTTTACAATCATAAACCCTTTCAAATCTTTATGGACACAACCATTTCACATAACATGGTGAGACATAATTTGAAAGGTTATTAAATGTTTAAACCATCAATGGATCAAATTCTAGGATCATGAACCCTTACAAAGACTTGAAGACTCGAGTCTTTAAGTTGTCGAAGACTCTAGTGGCACTGCCACAAATGCACAAAATAGTTTGTTGTGGGCAAAAAGTGATGTGCGTAGAACCCTAAGGTGCTTTAAATACATGACAATACTTCAGATATGGAATGACAAGCTAACTCTTTGGTGCTCTGCCCAAAGATTATATTTTTAGGTAAGTAAAAAGGTGACCACAAATTGGTAGTACATGGAGATGCATCGGATCTAGGTTTGAATCTAGAGGGGTTCATTCGCGATGTTAATAATAATACCCACTTCGTCTCCACCGTCGATTTGTCTATAGAGGTTAAATTGGCGATGGTTTCTGCCATGGCGAGGATATACAAAAATTGGAGATCGCCTATTTTTTTATTGCACCTCCTTTAGTATAGAGTGTTGTTGCTTAATACAAGATAATCTTTGATGTTCTTAGAGCAATTGAAACCATGAAACGTTGGTAAAAATACCTTATATTTATATTAAACTATAATCGATTTGTCAATAGGCAGATGAATGGAAAAATGTTACCCTAGTCTAAACGATGTTAAAAGTATATAGTAGATAGATTTTTTCTTTTAGAAAGTTGTTTCGTAGGGGACTTTAAAGGAAAGGTTTTTAAAATTGAAAAGAAAATTGCACAGGGTAAATTGAAATCTTATTCTTAAAAATAGTCTTTATTCTTTAGGTTTCAAATTTTCATCAAAGTATTTTTGTTGTAGGGTTGAGAAATTTCTCTAGTTAGGAGTTTTTTTTTTGCCACATGCCATGTATTTATTCTAATTCTATTATCTCAAATTTTGTGGTCATGACTACTCTCAACTCTACAAATAAAACTGAAATGTTCTCAGTTTAGATATGATCATTCAGATATGCAACTAAGATAAAATTACCACCATTTAAATTCTTGATGTAAATATTGCAATTTAACTAGTTTTTACAAAGAACATTTCTACTATACATATGAATCAATTTTAAAATACCATGTTTACAATGTCTACTTAAAACCATGTCTTCTTGAATCTATGCACACTGTGTTCTTTAAAAGATATTTTGAAACCTTTAAGTTGTGTGACGTAAACCTCTTCATAAATTCTCTTGACACCTATATTATAAACTATCTAATATACTAAGTTGTCAAGTTGATATTAATTTGATGGTATCCATCCATACTACAATCCAACCTCTTGCATATTAAGGGTTCTATCAAATTTGTACTTAGTCTTGTACACCCACCTTATACCAAATACTTTCATACTACCGGGTAACTAGACCAATTATCATATATAATTTTTTCAATTGTATCTATCTAACTATTAATTGCTTCAACCCACTCCTCATTTTCCTAAGCTTGTTCAAAAACCTTTAGATCCTTTTTTTGGTATGATTTGGGTGATTAAGACGTAGTTCACTTTTGCAGTGACACTATTGTCATTTTATCAAAATTTGAATCCAAAATAAGAATTGATGGATGATTTTGTTCCGCCCCTCTTATATATATATACATTCAAGTTCATCTTCCTTATCAACTCCATCAATCATAATTTGTTTTTCCATTCTATTTTCTAGTGTATTATATTTCTTCTTTAAATATGACATCTCTACTTATCATTTGTTTCATACTTACTAGATTACAAAGCATGGATGTTTTATTTTTTATTGATATCCAAAGAATAATACATTTTAATACTTTATGATGAAACTTAGACCTTCTTTAAATGGTATGCATACATAAGCAACACCGTCAAATAGTCAACTTTTGACTCAATTCTAGACCCTTCTAATTCTAAAGAAATTCATTTATGCTTTTGTAGGAATAACATTTACAATATATAGAATTGTATATAGTAGTTATATCTTAAACCTCTTATCCATTTTTTTATTTCATCATAATCTTATCATGTTGAAAGTGTTCATATTCTTCCTTTTAGCAACTCCATTTTGTTGTGGAATGTAGATAGTAGTAAGATCTCTTGATTTCATTATTATTATAAAAAATATAAATATTTATTTGATTTATATTCACTTTCATTGCCTAACCTGATTAAATTAATGTAATTATCATTCTATTTTTTAACAAACCTCTTAATCCTACAAACTAATTAAATACTATAGAATTTGTAGCCAAGAAATATACCCATTTTTTGAGTAATAATTAATGAAGATTTAAAATTACCTTGACTTGTTCAAAGAAAATATTTCCACTAGACCACACAATCCATATCCATATGAATTATCTCAAGATATTAAATTTATCTCTTTTAATTTACCAAATAAAAATTAAGCTCTATATAGCTTGTCAACAATACACTCTTCATAGTGTAACAAATATTATTTGTATATTCTCTAAACGAACCTTCTGATTTTCAAATTTATGCACTATTGGTTGGGTCATGGCGACTCTGGGTGGGGGGGGGCGTTTTGTGTCCCCTTCCAAGACTTTGTCCCCTTTGTCAAGAATGATTCATAGAACCTCAACTCTGGTTGTTGGTTCTTTGAGGTCAAAATCTCAAGTGGCACAATTTGTGACTCAGGATGGTGGTACTATTAGCCTTCATCTTTTGAGTGGTTCTCCTTTTTAGAAAGGGAATCAAAAGTCATGCTGATAAATTGGTGGGAAAAGGGTCGATTTCTAAAAGGAATCTTTTCTTCACCTCTAAGTAAAAGGAGTGTTGTTCTATAGAAGGACTAGATGTGTTCATTCTGAATGAAATTATGGATGAATCTTTTGTGAATCTTCAATTGTCTTTGCTAGGGAGGTTTTTGTCCTTTAAACCTAATATATACTAGGTACGTAAATGGTTGAACTCTATCTTGATCCTTAAAGGAGAGGTTTTTGTTAGTGCCATGTTGAATGGTCTCTTCCATTTTAGCTTTAATACTTAGGAAGATTTAATTAATGTTTTGATGGGTGGTCCTTGGGTGTATGATAAGAACATGAGAAATTGTTTTGCTTTGTGTAAATGAAAGCCTAGTTTGGACTCATCTAGTCACTTGGATTATGTTGCTTCAACTTGGGTGAGACTCTTTGGTTTACCTCTTGAGTTTTGGAACCAAAAGGTGTTTCAGATAATAACAAGCTCTTTTGTTAGTCTTCTTACGATGGACAAAGTAACTTCCTAGAATTCTAGGCTAGTCTTTGCTAGGATATGTGGGTGAAAGCACAAAGTTGAGTCCACTTAAGGTGGAAGTTTTAGACTTAAAAAAAGACTCAAAATTTGGAAATATGAAACAAGATCCTATTATTCAAGAAATAGGATCTTGTTTCGCTTTGGGGCCATGAGCCAAAAATTGGATCTCATTTCTTCTAAAATGGAATCCCATTTCATAAAAAAAATATTTTTTATGCTTTTATGAAATCTGATCCCATTTCAAAAAAATATAAAAAAGATAATTTTTTATGCTTTTATGAAATGAGATCCCATTTCATAAAAGCATAATTTTTATTTTATTTTTATGAAATGGGATCCCATTTTTTAAAATTTGAATTTTTGGTCAGGATTTTTCTTCTTTTTTTTCAGTTTAGGAAAAGGCTTGGGGACCCAAACCTAAGTTTTGGACCTAGTTTGACCTACAACTTGAAGTTCATGTCAATGTCACAAGAAAATAATGACTTTGGACATATGTCTGAAGATGTTTTTTTATAAATTTTTTGACAAAATTAAAAACCCATTATAGATGAGACAATGTAGATTTCAAATATGCAATTTTTTTCACAATTGGATTATAATTTTCTATTTTTCAATTATGTTTTGATGGAACTAGTCTTTAAACTTGAAATATCAGGGATTTTTTAGTATTTTAGTAACTTTTTTATTAAAATTATTTTTTGAAAAATGAATTGTATGAAAATATACTTTAGAAAATTATTTTAAATTGGAAAAAAAAATCAAAAAATGATAAGTTTAGGTCATCAATTATGTGTGATGTACACAATGATTTTTCAAAATAATAAATATGGCTAATAAAAATTTCAATAAAAAATACAAAAACATATTGAAAACATGCTTTAGTGACTTCCAAATATTTTCACAAAATGATTTAGAAAAATATGATTATTTAGGTCAAAATATTGATGTCGTACATGTACATGGTATGGTAAAAAAGAGAAATAGTGGTTTTTAGAAACGCCTATTGAAAATCAATTTGTATCATCTTGGCATAAACTAAATCACATATTTGGAAAATAGACTCTGAGTACTACATTTTATGATTAGTGAGTTTTTTTAAGATTACATCTGTAAGTGCTTCAAATTTTAAGGTCAAATGTAAGAGATTCTGAAAATCAGGGAAAGCACTTACACTTTTTGGCCAAAAAGTGGACTCAACTTATTGCACACACCCATGTGTGAATGTTATTAATAGAATCCTTCCTTTTTCTATCATTCTAAAATCTAAGTTTGGTTCTTGGTCTCAAGTCTTGGAATATGAGAATGCTAGGTTACTTTGTTAGCTCTATGCAAATTTTAGGCATCTTAGTAATGCTTGTAAGAAATAACCCATCCAGAAAGATGAATTAGTTGTTGTTTTTGCTCCCCCTATGGCATTAGTAAGCCCAAGCAAGACCCTAAATGTGGGTTAGGACCCTTCAAAGACTAACATTCTTGATGTTTTTGTTTCAGGTGATAAATTGAAAGAGGGAAAAGATTCAAAGGTGGGCCCGATCTTCCTATGAAAGATGTTGTTCCTCTCCCTCTAACCTTTACTCTAGAAGACTCTAAGATTGGTACAACAAAGGATGGTGTTTCTCCTCCTACCCCAAAAATATTGGATTTGGACAAGGGTTTAAATTTGTCTATTTCCCTTATTAAAGAGAACCCTACTCCTCAATATGCTCCAGATGCAAATGAAAATGTAATATAATCACTAAAAATTTTGGGATTCACTTAGCTAGCTCCTCTTGTTGTAAGAATGGAAAGATTGAAGGTGTTGTCATTGATATCAACTAGTCGATTGATTATCAACTAATTGTTGTTGTCATTAGTGTCATGGATACATGTTTTGGTTGTATATGTCGAGGATATTGAGAAAATTGTAATGAAGACATGTTGCAAGTGTGTCAGTAGTTGCTTCAGATTTTTCTCTGCATTTGCTCCTATATTTGCATTGTTTGGATATGTTGATCATGGTTGTTGGAAGCTGATATATCCTAATTTTTGGTTGTTGATTCATTATACAATGCGAGTTTTGTTCACCAATTCTAAACTATAGTTTTCTATGTTTCTGGTTAAGGCTCAAGAGAAATGTTGTTGGTCTAGATTTAACTTTGATGAAATATTATGATTAACGGTTCTAGAGTTGAGTTATTTTGACTGTATTGAAGATAATTTTAGTATCTGGAAAGTTCGTACTTAAGTGTTCTATGTGTTTTACACTAGTTTGGCTGACCTTGTGTGGAATACTACTTTGAAAGTTGATGAAGTGTGTTGGATCTATTTGGGTCCTCATGAAGTGTGTGTTTGGGTCACCCTCATTCTAATTCCATCCTAGGATGTTTTAGCACTGACCTAATTTGAATCTGAATTTGGATGGCTGACTTTGGATATGGTTCAAAGTTGAAGATGGTATAAATAAAGGATGAGTTAATGGTGAAGGATATACAAAAGTCAAGAAGAGAGATAAGTGAAAAGAAAAGATCAAATAGATGTGTGAAATTGATGCTATCTAGTGAGTGTGTGTGATGCGAGTATGGTAGATCATTACAAAGCCTAAATGTTGAGTTTTTGGATGCAGTGAGCAGATGGTGAACTTTATCATTAATGCATGTATGTGAGTGATTACATAGTGAAATCCTTTGTTGCGTTGAGATTGTCTTCTCTCTATAACAAGTCTTCTTTTTCTTCTTTGCATCTCTGTGGTAGTGAGCTCTCCAGGTTGTTAGCCCTACTGGAGAGTGATTCCTTGTTTTGGACGTGAGCCTTTTATAATCAATTTTGATATTCTCTATAGTGTGAGTTAATCATCACCATGGTTTTTTCCTTATTGGGTTTTCCATGTAAATCTGGTGTTATTGTGTTTATGTGATGGTTTTAAGTTTCTGCACTAGTGTTCATTATTTAATATGTTAGGCAGTGTTAAGAATTAGTTCCAGTGAATGAATTAAAAGATTAAATATATGACATTTGATTCACCCCCCGCCCCTCTCAGTTGTCTTGTTCAATAATTGGTATCAGAGCTTGGTTCCTTGGTAAAGAGCTTAACCACTTGAGGAAGGTTCGAGATGGCTAGAAAGATGACTTATGATTATCTGAGGTTTGACAGAACTAACTATGCTATCTAGAAAATATTGATGGAAGAATATCTAGAGTATTGTAGATATGATATGGAGAAAGCTTACAAAATCCTTACACTCCTCTTGCTAATGGTCCAAGCACAAATGATGAGATCAAAGCACATGAAGTGAACAATAAGGTGAAGTACATTTTGAAGAATAGTCCGGTACATTCTGAGTTGATTAATATTTAGAATCTAAAGACTGTGAAGGAATTCTGGGATGCTTTGGAAAGAGTGCATGAAGGTGATGAAAGATTCAAAGAGGAAAAAATATAGAATTTGGAGACATAGTTTGTGATTCTACATATGTTTGAAGATGAAAATGCTAAAGCTTATGCACAAAGATTTGATGAGATAGTGGTCAGTATGCGAGGACTTGTCACTACTATAGATGAAACCAGAATTGTAAAGAATATTTTTAGAACTCTCCTTGATGCTTATAGTGAGAAGGTTTGTGCTATTGACCAAAGTATAGATTATAAGACTTGTACTAAAGATCTGTTGTTGGGATTTTTGACATCTTATGAGATGATGAAGTCGAATCCAAGGAATGGATGCAAATTAGAGATTGCTTTTAAGGCTACAAAATTTGAAGATATGAATGAAGAAAACTTTGATGAAATAGAAGCTAACTTTGTGAGAAGGATGAGGAAAGGATCTGACAATTATGAAGGTAAGTTACCCTTTACATTATTTAATTGTGGAGAAATAATTCATTATGCTACAAAGTGTCCAGAAAGAGCTAAGAGGGATAAACAAATATATGAGAAAGAAAAGAAAGGAAAGAAGATTAACAAAGCATATTATGTGAATGAGAATGCTACTATATCTGACGAATATTTTGAGTATGAAGATCTTAATGATAATGAATGCTTGTTCTTGGTGATTAAGGATGAACCTATTTCTGCTAATTCTAAAAAATAGGTAAAAGAAATCCCTCCAAAGAAGGAGAAAAATGAAGGTATTGTTATCTCTTCCCAACATGATAAATAAGAAAAGAAATATTGGGTTGTTGATAGTGGTTGTTTACATCACATGACTGGTGATAAAAGTAAGTTTTTTAATCTTGAAAAATAAATTATGGAGGCTCGGTTATGCTTGGAGATGATATCAGTGCTAAAATTGGTGGGATAGGTTCAGTAAGTTTTGATGGCAAGCATAATACTAACAATGTCTACTATGTTAAGGGATTAAGGCATGATATTTTTTGAGTGTTGGTCAGATGTCCAGTAAAGGATATGATCTTGTGTTTAAGGATGAGAGGTGTGAGATCTGTAAAGGATCCAAAACATTGATTGTTGCAGGAAAGAAGTATGAATGAAAAATCTATCAACTTAAAGGCGCTAATGGATGATGCTTTATGACCTAGATTAATGATAGTTGGTTATGGCATAGAAGAATGTGTCACATGAATTTTGATAACTTGTAAAGGATTAGTGCAATTTAGGCCATGATAGATTTACCAAGAATTCCAAATCTTATTAATGATATATGCATGAATTGTCAATTTGGAAAGTGAGTAAGAATTAATTATAGATCAAAGGAACAATCTACTATTGGCCTACTAGATTTAGTTCATATAGATCTTTGTGGTCTGATAAGAGTGAGAAGTTTGCTTAGTGAAAAGTTCTTTATGATTTTAATTGATGATTATTCTAGATATACATGGGTTAAATTTCTTAGAGAGAAATTAGATACATTAGATAGATTCAAGACATTCAAAGCTATGGTTGAAAATGAAGTGAACTTGAAGACAAAATGCTTAAGGTCTAAAAAATGTGGTGAATTCACCTCCCATGAGTTTAATATGTTTTGTGAAGTGCATGGAATAAAGAGACAGTTATCTTCTCTGAGGACTCCTCAGTGGAATGGAGTTGTTGAAAGGAAAAAATAAAACAGATCAAGAGGCTGCTAGATCAATGATTATGGAGGCTAGTTTATCAAAAGTTTACTTGAAAGAAGGTATTCATACTACTATTTATGTATTCAATCGAGTTCAAGCAAGAGAAAAAAATACAAAGACTCCCTATGAGCTATGGTTTGGAAGAATTCTCATTGTTAAGTATTTCAAGGTATTCAGAAGTAAATGCTATATCAAAAGAGATGAAACTTTAGGTAAGTTTGATGAAAGAAGTGATGAAGGAATTTTTCTTGGATATTCTACTAATAGAAAGGCCTACAATTTTTTCAATAAAAGACTGAGAATGATTGTAGAAAGTTCAAATGTTAAGGTTGACGAGATAATGAAGAATTCAATTAACATTGATGGATATGAATCTAATGAACCTAATCATGTAAGAATTGAAGAGATTGTAGAAGAAAAAAAAAAGGATGAGCAAGAAGAGAAGAATGAAAAAAATGGAAGAGAAGAAGATGCTCTAGTGATGTCACCTAAGACACTTAGATATGTACAGAAAAATCATTCAAAAAAATAGATTATTGGAGATAAGACTAAAGGAGTATTAACTAGAAGTAGAGTTGCTACTGAAGTTAATTTATGTTTACCTTCTAAGATTGAACTAAAGACTATAAGTGACGCCTATAAAGATGGACAATGGATGGAAGCTATGAAAGAAGAGCTTATGCAGATTGAGAAGAATCAAACTTGGGCATTGGTCCCAATACCGATAGATAAAAACATTATTGGATCGAAATGGGTATTCAAAAATAAGTTGAATGAGAATGGAGAAGTGGTTAGAAACAAAGAAAGGCTTGTGTGGGGTGATCGCATCATACAAGATTACAATGTTTGGCCAAACTGGACATTGAACTAATTTCTTTTAACTAAATCTTCACTTTCGGGCACTAATAGTGGCTAAACCGTGAGGAACTTGAAGATGATGCAAACTAGTGATTTGTGACATTTTTTCCATTGATTCTAAATATATATTTTTCAATTTTTTTGGAATCTAATTGCACTTCTTTTTCCATATCCTTCAAAAACTAGTTTTTAACAATAAACACCATTTTTAAAGAGTGACGTTACTGGCTAACACAACATTTTTTCTATGAAGGATAAAATTCCATTTTTTTTAATTTAGATTCAGGTATGTGCAAGATCATCATGGAAAAATAGGCCCTTAAGTGGCGATGAAAATTCAGAAAAATTAGAGTTAGACAACTTGACGTAAAAATTTGAATAAATTATCTATATTATTTCAAAAATGTGTAAGAATTCTAGAATCTATAGCAAATTGAATGTAGTTTCTAAACTACTAGTTTTATTTTAAAAAAAAACTATTTGGTGAAAATTTGAAATTTCAATGGAGTAGTACTTAAATTTTAGCGTAAAAATAAGTAGGTGTCGGTCTAACCACCCTAACCACAATAAAATGGTAATATTTTTTTAATAATATTTTAGATATAAGTAGAGGACTCATGTCCCGATGTGATGCATATTTTTTCATAATTTCTTTCCAAGTAAATAATTAATTATGAATATTTTATTACAACTTTTAAAAAATATAAAAACATGTATGTCTGACTACCTTAACTTTGTCCAAACTTCATGAAATTCAATTTTATTTTTTTTTAATCCTATAGTATGCGAAGCATAGAATGTGATGCATATTCTAGATTCAAAAATGGTGATACCATTTGAAGCTATAGATGTTTTTCAATCAACCTATCAATCGAGGACTTTAGTCGTAATTCAAATAGAAAATGAATAATAATTATTTATTAAATTCAAAGTAAATCATAATTTATATTGGTGGAAAGCTGAGAATCTCCTTTAAAAACCCTTTTAGTTTCATCAATTTTGGGTAAAAAAAATGTTGTCAACCACATACCCTACACGTACCCATCATATCACCACTTTTTGGCCCATCATGATCCTACACATACCCACTCATAACTATGATATCTAGTGCATGGAATTGGTTTCATAGCATTTCATTGAATATTTTTTTCTTAATTAAGTTTCAAATTCAAACCAGTTATAATTTAGATATGATTTACTGACTAAAACATAACTATTTTTGTATGTATCAAAATTTAATTTAATTTTCTTTGTTGGATCAAGGACATCAATATCTAGTGCATAGATATTTTTCATATTTTTTTTATAATCTTCTATTTTTCCTCATGTGAAGAATAGAGAGCTTGATTTTTGGTGAAAATCCTACATTCAAAAGAAATAAAAAATAAATATAATAGTCAAAAATTAAATTTATTTGAAATTAAATACTTTTTGGGAAGCTTATAATAACCTGACTAAATATAAAAAATAAATTTTAAATAAATTGATTTGATCCCCCAAAAGGTAAATCAAAAGTGTTTTTTATCAACATTTTGATAGGTGTATAGGAGACTCTATTATACGTATGGTTTAAAACTAGTGGGGTTCTATATAAGGGGGTTTGCTCTAAGTTTGTTTGATCGAAACCTATTTAATTGGAATCCTTTAAATGGAACTTTTCAAGGCTTAAATAAGTATATTTGCTAAAAATATGTGATTTCAGCAAAAAATAGGATCTCCCAAAAAGTGTAAACCACTATTGTGGGATCACCTTGTGTAAAAGTTACTCATAGGTAGAAGGTATAGATTTTCAAGAAACCTTTGCTCTAGTAGCAAGAATGGAAGCTATAGGGATATTCTTAGCATTTTCTACTCATAAATACTTTAATGTCTATCAGATGGATTTCAAGTGAACATTTTTTAATGGTGAGAGAAGAAGAGGTTTACATGGAACAATCAGAAGGAATTCAATTGTTAGAGCAACCAGATATGGTGTATAGATTGAAGAAAGTTTTATATGGATTGAAGAAAGATCCTAAAGCTTGGTATGCAAGGTTGGACATGTATTTGATTCAGCAAGGTTTCAACAAAGGTACGGTGGATAGTAATTTGTATTTTAAGATTGAAAATGAAAAAAACATTTAATGTAGTTGTATATGTTGATGACATTATCTTTGGAGGAAATGACAGTATGTGCAGGATGTTTGCAAAAGAGATGCAAAAAGAATTTAAAATGTCTATGTTTGGAGAGATGAATTTATTTCTTGGGCTACAAATCAATCAAACAAATAAATTAATCTTTATTTCACAATCGAAGTATGTGAGAAAAATGTTGAAGAAGTTTGGGATGGACTGTTCCAAACCGATATGTACTCCTATGGTGATTGGTTACAAATTCAGTAAAGATGATGATTCACCTAAGGGATAATTAGAGAAAGTATAGATCTATGGTTGTTGGAGTATTATATTTGACTGCTACTAGAGTAGATATTATGCATGCAATTTGTCTTGTTGCTAGATTTCAAGAAGATCCTAAGGAAACACATTGTTGTTATTAAAAGAATATTCAAATATTTGAATGGGAATCTAGATTATGGATTATGGTATCCTAGAGATACTAAATTTACTTTAAGTGCTTATACAGATATAGATTGGGGATGTGTAGTTGACATAATGATTCATTCTTTCTTGGTTGCAGATTGGTGGCATGTGATGAGCCCAAAATATGCTTATAATTTGGGTATCATGGTGTACTTTTAATACCCTTACTTTTGTTGTTCATGGTTGTTTAACTCTTTAGAAACCTTTTATTGGGGGATATCCTATAGCAATACACCTTTATATTCCTGCAGCCTATCATGTTGACATGTCCCTATTTATTACCACTATTTGACTTCCCAAATGACTGGTATAACGCATGTAGTTTTTGAATGATGAAATAGATTTAATATGTGATTAATGAATAAATATCGTGTATTTGCCATGCATCTTTTCTTTTGCATCCGTTACCTTGTGTTTCGCAGGTTGTTGAAGAAAGTATGAGCAAGTCAAGCGTAGCTGATCTCGGCCTTGCAGTAAAGTCCATTTCCTGCACAACTTTGAGGAAGTTCTGGCGAAGACTCTTTGACCGAAATTGTTGAGAAGGAATTTAAATGTCCATTAATCTAGAAAGAGTGGAGTGCTAGATTCTCTCTGGATCAGGTTGAATGGATAAACTCATTTATGAAGTTTGTTCCTTGTTTTTGGGATACATTTTACATCCATGTCTTTCTCTGTTAGGGTTAGTTAGTTAGTTGTTTTCCTGATTTAAATAAGTGTTCCTCCTGCGCAAGTGAGCAAAAAGAATGATGAAGAATAATAAGAAGCATAATGAGCATAGCAAGCATATCATGTAAGAGTTAGTATTATGATAAGAGATACAATTTTGTGTTAGTTTTGATATGAGAAAACAATGTATATCATTCTGAGTTATGAATAAAAAGCTTGAAAGTTCAATTCTGAGTTCTTATCCTTGTATAATTAGTTGATGTTAGTATTTTATTTTCTATCTAGTAATGTCGTTAGTTTTGTTCTTGCTGCAAACTAGTCTTATATTGTTCCTATAGCAATAATCTTTGTCTTCTTGTTCCTAAGGCCAGTTCATAGTTTGTTTCTCAGTGATAACTATTAAGGTTTCTGCTTTGATTAAGTTTAGAAAGCTTTGCATTACATTCCTGTCAGTAATTCAATTTAGTATCACATCTGATTGCCTCTCCATTTCAAGTATACGTTCCCTAGTTTGACAAAGTAAATGAACGACCATAAGAAGATGTTAGTCGCCTGTTGGAATCTCCAATTCCCAAGTTAGGATCTGCCATGACTTTTATATCCTTTTGTGGGTGCGACCATTTTTCATTGTCGGGGGGGGATCAAGCAAATAAGAATCAGATGTCATTTGTAGTATTAGTTTTAGCCTGTTATTCAAGTATTTTCATTCCTTCAATTCACCATTCATTCTATTGCATGCATAGAAGAAGAGACATGCTGGGAAGATTCCTCCCTGACCTTCTATTCATTGATAACAATCATGAACCATCTTATAATCTATTTGAGGAAGAAGGAGACCAAGATATCAATCCATTTGCTAAAAACCTGTTTGTTGAATTGCCATTTGACCCAGCTGATGAAGAACCAGAAGAAAATCTATTTGCTCTGATACTCCATCACGCAAATATGGCACAAAATCCACCTAATCAACCTCCTGCTTTTGAGTTCCCCATCGTTTCCTAGCAAGATAATGACAACCTTAAAAATATTCCTTCTTCATTGCTTCCCAAGTTCTATGGCCTAGTTACAGAAGACCCAGACACTTTCTTGTTTGAGTTTGATATCCTCTGTCGTAGCTATGATTACACTTCAGATGCTCACAGGCTGAAGTTGTTTCATTCTACTTTGAAGGAAGGAGCTCTTAGATGGTTTATGAGTTTGGGAAGAGGTGTTGTTGATAGTTGGGCAGGCATGCAAACAAAATTTCTTGAGAAATACAAGGAATATTATAAGAGTAGTAATAAGGGAGATGATATATTCATAATTCATCAAAAGGAGGATGAAAGCCTGGAAGACTATATCTCAAGATTCTTATTTTTTCTAAAAAAGAATTCAGACCATACTCTCAATGCACAATCTCATAAACTACTTTTTTTAAGGGGAATTAGTGATACCTGTATAGATGCTCTGGACCTGATGGGAGGAGGTGATATAACTCAACTTCCTTGGGATGATATCAAGAAGATATGTCTCAACTACTCTCGAGCAATTGTTAAGAAGGGTAGAGGTCATCAAGCCACAGTGGTAAAGTCCTCTACTAGTGGAGTCTCACAGATAAAGATCACAAATTTGCTGTCTGATTTCAAGCAGGATATCATAAACAACATGGCTACATAGTTGGATACTATGCAAGCTCAGAAGAAACATGAGGAAGCTGAAGCAATCTTGGCTGAGTTTTGTCCACATTGTAGACAGAAGAAATGTGACTGCAGATGCAAGATGGTGGCTAGCCTGGAGACTAAGCAGTTACCTACTGACTTTAAGGTGGTAGAAATTAATGATGACCAAGTATTCTTCATCACACAAAGGCGACCATGGGCTCAAAGACAAGGTATGCCTCAAGATCCTTTGACTTTTGGTAATCCTTATTCTCATTATAATAACCAGTGGCAACCTACATATGGCCCATCACCACCTTGGAATGCCCCTCAATTACATTGGCCTAACTATTAGAGTCCTCAATGGAAATCTCTTCAAGGAGGTTGGCAGCAGCCACAAGGACAATGGACTCCACCCCCAAGTAACTGGCAGCAGAACCCTCAATGGAGAAGTCCACAACAATGGTAGAACCAATCCCCTACCTTCCTGCAACCTTAGTAGCCACAACCTCCAGCTCTCATGCCACCTCATGCAGCTCCTACAGTAAATACTGGCCCTCCAAAAGAAACGCCTATGCCTGCTCAACCATTGCCAAATATTAACAATAAGCAGCAGCAGGAACAACAACCTATGTATTTTGTAGAGGCCAACCAATATCTCGCTTATGCCCTGAATGTTCATGATATCCATCTCAGATCTGGAACCACTCTCCCTGCTCCACACCCGCCTGTCATTACAGAGATTCCAGACTCTGCCTCTGAACAACAGACTGATCTTGCAGAAAATATACCTGTATCAGATATTGTCTCTAAGGAACCTGTCTTGTAGCATCAGGCTACACCACCTTTCCCTCAGAGACTACAACTTACTACATCCAAGCTTATGGAAGAACCTACTTTTGATATTCTAGATCAGCTAAAGAATGTGCATATTCAAATTCCTCTCTTAAAAGCCATTAAAGATATTCCACTATATGGAAAAGCCATTAAAGAGGCTTGTTTGAAGAAGCAAGGACGGAAGAAAAAGGATCCTCAAACTATACATTTTTTAGGACAGTTAGGAAACATTATGTTAGGGAAGATAGTTATTCCAAAATATACTGACCCTGGGAGTCCTATGGTGCAAATCAATATTAATGGCCAGATAGTAAAGAATGTATTGATTGACCTTGGTGCATCCATTAATGTAATGACCAAGAATACAATGGAGTATCTGAATATACTAAACATTCGGTCTACACCTACCGTCCTGCAGCTTGCTGATAGTTTCACAGTAAAGCTTGATGGAATGGTAGAAGATGTTATTGTTATCCTGGAGTCTTGGGAGTACCCAGCAGACTTCACCATATTCTCTACTAAGGAAACTTTGGGAGGATATCCTATTATCCTAGGTATACCATGGTTAGCTACAATTGATGCTTTTATAGGATGCCGTTCAGGAGACATGACAATTTCAGATGGTCAGTCAAGAAAGAAATTGGCTTTATATCCACCTGTCCAGCCTCAGCCAAACTTGTCTCAGCCAATTTGGCCATATTTGAGAGAGGAAACTGAAGAAGTCAATTCATTGGCTCAGCTAATGATGCTGCAAACTAATCCGTTTTCCAAGCTTCAGAGTGAGGATGGTCTGTTTTTACACATTTTGCAGTCCAACCCTGATCTGAGTAGTCCATCTGCTGCAAATAGTAGTCTTCAGCAGTGTTTCCTACAGCAACTGGATTCTGAGAACCTGTCACTTGAATCTCCTGTATTTTATCATAATTTGCTTCCATATGAAATACAGACACCACCTTTATCAACAGCCTTCATGAATGATCTTACCAAGCAGTTAGAAGTGTCTTCAAGCCGCTATCTGAACATCAATAATAAGTTGCCCTTGTCACGATGCTGCAAGCTCAACACAGAGCTTTTGCATGCGACTATGGGGATATGAAGGGAATAGATCCTCGGCTCTGTACTCATAGGATCTATATTAAGGAAGATTTTTCACCTGTTAGGCAGCCTCAAAGAAGGATAAATCCAAGACTTAGGGAAATAGTTAAAACAGAACTTCAAAAATTGTTTGATGCTGGTTTCATCTACCCAATTTTAGTCAGTCAATGGGTATCTCCACTGGTGATTGTCCCTAAAAAAGGTGGAAAATGGAGAGTTTGTGTAGATTACAGGGAGTTGAACACAAGAACTAAAAAGGATCATTTTTCATTGCCATTTGTTGACCAAGTACTAGACTCATTGTCTGGGAAAAAGTATCTCTTTTTTGGATGGATATAGTGGCTATAATCAAATTAGAATCACCCCTGAAGATCAAGACAAAACAACTTTTACCAGTCCATGGGGTACTTTTGCTTATTTTTTCTTACCTTTTGGCTTGTGTAATGCACTTGCAACATTTCAAAGGGCAGTGATAAGTATTTTTACTGACATTTATCATGATTCTATGGAGATCTATATGGATGACTTCACTATTTATGGAGTTACTTATGACGAAGCATTACCCAATTTGGAAAAAGTGTTGAAAAAATGTCAGGAGCAAAATTTGTCTTTGAATAGTGAGAAATACTTTATGATGATGCAAGAGGGAATTTTTTTAGGCCATCATGTCTCTCAAGTAGGAATTTAGGTTGATCCTACAAAAATTGAAGTTATTCTAACTTTGCCAACACCTATGAAACAAAAGGATGTTAGAAGCTTCCTAGGACATGCTGGATATTATAGAAGATTCATCAAAGACTTCAGCAAGATAGCCAATCCACTATATGCCTTATTGACTAAGGATTCTGAATTTACTTGGACTAAAACCTGTGACAAATCTTTCCTCCATCTTAAGAACTTGCTTACTCAAGCACCTGTTCTTCAAGGACCAAAGTGGAGTCTTCCTTTTCATATACACACAACTTTTGATTATGCTATAGGGGCAGTTTTAGGACAGAAAGAAAATTCCATTGAGCATGACATATATTTCATTAGCAAAAATCTTCAAGGCCCTGAACTAAACTATACTGTCACAGAGAAAGAGTTGCTAGCAGTTGTGTATGCCCTGAACAAGTTTCAACATTATGTCACTGGTTACCAAATATTTTTTCATGCAAATCATGCAGCAATAAGGTACCTCATGAATAAGCTTGCCATATCTGGCAGATTAGCAAGATGGCTCCTATTGTTGCAAGAATTTGATATCACAGTTATTGATAAGCTAGGCCAAGCTAATGTGGTGGCTGATTTCTTATCCAGACTTCAAACACCTACACCTGACATCCCTGAGGTAATTGATGATAGCTTCCCTGATGAACATCTATTTTTTATTGCTGCTCAAACCCCATGGTATGCAGACATTGCAAATTATTTAGTAGCCAGCAGAATTCCAGCTCACTTCTCACCAAAGGAAAGACAATTGCTAGTTGAGAAAATTTTCAACTTTTCATGGATTGCAGATTGTTTATTTTATATAGGACCTGACCAAGTAATGAGAAGATGTATTCGGGAAGATAAAACATATGATATATTGCATGCCTATCATGACAAGCCATGTGGGGGCCACTTTGCAGCTAAAAGAACATCCATGAAGGTGCTGGCTACTAAATACTATTGGCCCACACTACACAAAGATGCTACAACTTACACCAGGAAATGTGATAGATGCCAATGCATGGGAAGACCAACAAGGTCTGATGAAATGCCCATGTATCCTCAGGTGATAGTCAGTCCCTTTGATAAGTGGGGAATGGATTTTGTTGGACCTATTGATCCTCCATCCAATGTGACATCATATATTTTAGTTTGTACTGACTATGTGACCAAATGGGTAGAAGTGAAGCAATGACACATGCCCGTGACAATAAGGTTGCTAAATTCCTATATGAGCAGATATTTACCCAGTTTAAAGTCCCAAGGGAACTTGTCACTGATCAAGGAGCTTAGTTCACATCTAATTTAATCAATGCACTAATGAATGATTACAAGATCAGGCATAGAAAGTCTAGCCCATATCACCCTCAGACTAATGGTCAAGAAAAAGTTACTAACAGAGAAATTGAGGCAATACTTACAAAGACAGTTCAGCTACACAAGAAAGATTGGAGCAGTCGACTTCCTAAAGTAGTTTGGGCCTATAGGACAACGTGGAAGACAACCACAGGGTTTACTCCTTTTGAATTACTATATAGAAAAACTACCATGTTACCAATAGAGTTCAAACATAAGACCTTGAGGACTACTCTAGAGCTTAATATTGACATTTCAGAAGCCCAAAAGGAACGCCTCATGCAGCTAAATGCATTAGATGAACTCAGAAAAGCGGCCCTCCAGCATACAAAAATTGTACAGCAGCAAAGGAAGAACTGGCATGATTGCCATAGCTGAACTAAGCAATTCTCTATTGGTGATTAGGCATTGCTTTATGACTCCAGGTATAAAGAAAATAAAGGTAAACTCACTATCCGATGGCTTGGCCCATATGAAATTGAGAATGTATTTGATAATGGTTTAGTTCAACTGGTCACAATTGATCATGTTCGATTCAAGCTACTGGTTAATGGACATCATCTTCAGTTGTATCGTAAGCCAGTCTCAAGAGAAGAATTTCTACAACATTTTGTTTAGGATCCTGCCACTAATCTTCCTATAGCGAAAGGCTTTAGCCTTTCTCCTGCAGCTTCACCATAATGTTACAATGCATGCCCATAATAAAGGTTTCCTTTTTAAGGAAACCCTTTTTCTTCGTTCCCACTCATCGCCACATTTCACTTCTTTATCTTCCATCCCATCCATCCATTCTATTCATTCATCTCCTCCATCCACCTCACCCATCCACCTCATTCATTTGCACCACCCTTAATTATGATACCTTTCCCAATTGTCATCTCATGTGAAGCCGTCATCTTTCTTAGCACGTACGAGCATTTATTGAAAGGTATGCGATATCTTTTGTTGTTGCATCATTGATTTATTTCATTTTATTCATTTACTACTATGTCTATATCAGTCATTATTACCCGATCTCCACCTATTCTTTAGTACATGTGTGAACACATGTCATATTTTAAGTAGGGGGTGGGATAATCCATTTCACTTACGCTGCTATCACAACTATTCAGATACTTTTCTTTATTATTTTCTTGTACTTTCCAAATATGACTGCATGTTTCAATCGTAAATTGCAATTAAAACTGCTTGTTTAAGTAGTTGTAACAATCATTACATGTAAATATCTTTTGAGTTCATTCTTGGAAAAGAAGATAAAGTGACGGCAGAACTGAAAGAAGCAGAACAAAGCATAATTTTTTTTGAAAAGGGTTGAGTTTCTGGAGTTTCAGTTGAGACAATTGTGAATATGGGTGATCAACTGGTAAGACATGAGCCTGTGACTCATAAGATATTGACACATAATCCTCAAACAGTTCAAGCATTCAGCCTCTGTGGTTGGTTGAACTACTTTTTGAGGTTAGATACTTTCAATGAGGAAGCCGCAGGAAAATTTTTAATGACCCTTTCTGAAGGAGAGGCTATAGTATGAGGTTTAATAGTAGCTGTAACAGAGGAACGAATTGCAGAGGTAACCGGTCTTCCAGCCATCGGAGAGAATTTTTCTTTAGATGCTATTTCTACTAGGGCAGAATTTACAGTACCAACTGATGGACCTTTGGAGGTCTCTAAGCAAGGATGCAAGCGAGTGTCGTTGCCTCCCTCATACTCAGAATATGTTGCTTTTATCATTAGGTATTTAACATGTGAAGGTCATTTTTCTTACCTACATTCCTACCATTTTAAATTGCTGATTCATATGAGGCATGGGTTAGCCGTTAATGTCCCAAACTTTTTGTTAAATCTTTTGAAGCAATGCGCTCGTGAAACCCAGAGGGGGAAGGATAACTCTATTGCCCACCATGCCCTTATAAAACTATTAATTGAATGCTCTTTGAGGGATGTGTCACCTCTTTCCTGGCAAGAATTTGTTGCCCAAAAGAGCCTGCAACTTCCAGAACCCCCTAGGGCACTTGCTCCATGGCCTAAGAAAAAGAAAGAAAAAATAGTATCTACTAGTAGGGAAACAGGGCAAGGGTCATCTGCTCCTGCAGCGCCTCATCCTGCAGCATTCACACCAGAGTCCTTTGCCCGGGTGCAAACTAGGTCTACCAGTAGGAGAGAAAAAGGAAAAACAAAGGCAGGAGAGTCATCTGGGGCAGAACAAACCCCATAATCTGACCCTCATCCTCAGAAAAGGCAATGCTCTACTCTTGCAGCATCTTCACCTACAACAATTTCTCCTACAGCAACGCCTGTTGCCACCACTAGTTCACCATCATCTTCTGATAAGGCAGAGCCCTCTAGGAAATTCAAAAAGAGGAAAGCTACAAGAGCACCTCTGGTAGCTGCAACATTGCCAAGAAGAGTTTTAACAAGAAAACAATATAAAGTCTCCCCTGCTTCACCTCAACCTGAGGTTATTATAATTTCAGAGGAATCTATAGAGTTTGAACATGATATTTCTCAGAATGTGTCTTAGAGTGCTGCATAGAGTCCATTTGTTATTTCTGAAGAAGAACAAATTGAGACAGGGGAAGTTGAGCATAATGAAAGGGCGGTACCAAGTCTCGATGACTTGGCCGCTACGGCTATGCAGATTTCAAAGGAAGCATAGTCTTCTCCACTGCAGCAACAGGAATTCATCCTCCAGCAAGGGGAAGAACAGCTTGAACAATTGGAAGTGGCCAATGAAGCTTCATTACCCCCTGCAAATTGTCAAGCCATTGTTGTCTACAAAAAGAAATTTTTAATTGAATTTTTGGAATATCTCAGAACCACAAGGAGATCGGTTACATTGCAAACCCTGAGTTTTCGCCACCTGGCCAAGACTGAAATGCAACAAAGTCTTTAGGAGGAAGAAAAGAAGAAACTAAAAAGGGAAATTCAAAGGCAGAAACAGGAAATTCAGAAGTTAAAGGAGAAAATGGATGAAATGTTGAAGGTAACTGGTCAGATCATGGAGTGTCGATCACCACCCAGAGTTTATGCTCTGTGCCTCAAGGAACAATTTTTGTGGTTCCAGTTAATGAGAATTTCTAGGAATTAAGATCATGTTATTCATACTGTTAAAGAATTCTATGATGCATACCAGGCAGCTCCTGATTGGTTAAGGAATTCTTTGTGCGAATTTTATTTACATGGCTTTATAATTCCCCTTGAAACAGAGTGGAATCCACTTCTGTACATTGGTGACATTCATTTAAGATCACTCATGTCTTGGGCGGCAAACGAAGCTAATTATGGCAGGCAGTTGGAAGGATATGAAGAAGCCGAAAGAGGTGAGCCTATTCCATTGCACCCTGAGAGTTCAGACCCCTATACACTGTTGAAAACCTGGTTTACTATGGCATATGGCTTCAATAATGATATTGTCAGGATGAAAATATTCGATCTCAGAAAACAGGTGTATGATGAGTTTCAAGCACAGACATACTCGTTTTGGAAGTTGTCATACTCCAAGATTGAGAAGAGATGGGAGAGATTGACTATTGAGTTAAGAAGGTCTGAGCCTCACAGTCCCCTAAATTTTACAGCAGCTCTCAAAAGATCAAACAGATACATACAGTTGGGCCTTCAAAAGAGGTTTGAATTGTGGTTGCCCTTGACATTTAGACCTCCTATGCTGATGTGGCCTCTTTATCCCTACCAAGCTACAATCATTAATGAAGATACAGAAGCTCGTAGGTATGAAAGTTGGCAGATTTTCAGAAGTTTTTATTACAAATTCAGAACTTCATTTCAGGGCCATGCCTCAACCACTGATTTCAGAGAGACCACCGGAAAGTTCAATGTTGGAGGACCAACATTAGGTTAAGTAGGGGGCAAATGATGAGCCCAAAATATGCTCATAATTTGGGTACAATGGTGTACTTTTAATACCCTTACTTTTGTTGTTCATGGTTGTTTAACTCTTTAGAAACCTTTTATTGGGGGATATCCTATAGCAATACACCTTTATATTCCTGCAGCCTATCATGTTGACATGTTCATATTTATTACCACTATTTGACTTCCCAAATGATTGGTATAACGCATGTAGTTTTTGAATGATGAAATAGATTTAATATGTGATTAATGAATGAATATCGTGTATTTTCCATGCATCTTTTCTTTCGCATCTGTTACCTTGTGTTTCGTAGGTTGTTGAAGAAAGTATGAGCGAGTCAAGCATAGCTGATCTCGGCCTTGCAGTAAAGTCCATTTCCTGCACGACTTCGAGGAAGTTCTGGCGAAGACTCTTTGACCGAAATTGTTGGGAAGGAATTTAAATGTCAATTAATCTGGAAAGAGTGGAGTGATAGATTCTCTCTAGATCGGGTTGAACAAATAAACTCATTTATGAAGTCTGTTCCTCATTTTCAGGATATATTTTACATCCACGTCTTTCTCTATTAGGGTTAGTTAGTTAGTTGTTTTCCTGATTTAAATAAGTGTTCCTCCTGCGTGAGTGAGCAGAAAGAATGATGAAGAATAATAAGAAGCATAATGAGCATAGCAAGAATAGCATGTAAGAGTTAGTATTATGATAAGAGATACAATTTTGTGTTAGTTTTGATATGAGCTGAATCGGGTGATCCCACAATAGTGGTTTACAATTTTTGGCCAAACTAGACACTAAAATATTTTTTTAACTAAATCTTCACTTTCGGGCACCTATAGCAACTAAACCATGAGGAATTTGAAAATGATGCAAACTAGAGTTTCATGACATTTTGTATATAGATTCTAAATATATTTTTTTCAAAATTTTTGGAATCAGATTGCACTTCTTTTTTCATCTCCCTTGAAAACTAGTTTTTTTTAGAAAACAACATTTTAAAAAAGTGGCGCTCACCGTATAACGCATAACTTTTTTTCCATGAAGGATAAAATTCTAATTCTTTTGAATTTAGATTTTCAGCTCTAATATCTAGTGCTTCCACTTGGTTAGATAGTTTTTTATTGAATATTTTTTCTTTAATCAAGTTTTGAATTCAAACCAATTATAATTCAGACATAGCACGACTGTATAACGCGTAAATTTTTTTGTATGTATCGAAATTCAATTTTTTTCTTTTTTGGATAAAGGACTAAAAATATCTGGTGCACTAATATTTTTAATTTTTTTTTTAATAATTTTCTATTTTTCCACTTGTGCAGAACAAAGAGCTTGATTTTCAGTGAAAAACCTACATTCATGAGAAATAGAAAATAAATATAATAATCAAATTAAATTTATTTAAAATTATACTTTTTGGGAAGCTTATAATAAGGACTATATACTTGCAAAAAATAAATTTTAAATGAATTCATTTCATCCCCAAAAAGGTAAATCAAAAGTGGTTTTTTATCAACATTTTGGTAGGTATAAAGGAGACTTTGTTATAGGTATGGTTTAAAATTAGTGGGGTTCTATCGAAGGGGGTTTGATTTAAGGTAGTTTGATCAAACCCTCTTCAATTGGAATTCTTTAAATGGAACTTTTCAAGGCTTAAATCATTATATTTTCTAAAAATATGTGATTTCAGCAAAAATTAGTTCCTCCCAGAAATTGTAAACCACTATTGTGGCAGCACCAATGTATATCATTCTGAGTTATCAATAAAAAGCTGATGAAGTTTTGAGTTCAATCCTTGCATAATTAGTTGATGCTTGCTAAGGGGGCCCACTTAGTAAGTATCTGTAGTTAGTTAGTTAGTAGTTTATTTTCTGTCGATCATAAGTTAGATTTTGTTCTTGAAGTTTCAGTGCAAACTCAGTCTTATATTGTTCCTACAGCATTGGGAATCCATCCCTGTGTTTGTTTCTGCAGCATAAGGCCAGTTCATAGTTTGTTTCTTAGTGATAATTGTTAAGGTTTATTCTTTGATTAAGTTTAGAAAGCTTTGCATTACATTCCTGTAGCATGTGTAGAATTCCTTTCATGCATTTATTTCTGGTAAATCGTGACTGAAACCGGTTCTTAGTGCACATACAGTGCCGCTCCATTTCAAGTATACATTCCCTAGTTTGACAAAGTAAATGAACGAACATAAGAAGATGTTAGTCGCCTATTGGAATGTCCAATTCCCAGGTTAGGATCTGTCGTGACTTTTATATCCTTTTGTGGGTGCGACCAGCATGGTTGAGTAAAAAGTAAGATTTAGTCTCCTTTTCTACTGTTGAAGCTGAATATATTGTTTTTGCATCTTGTTGTACACAAGTTCTATGGATGAAACATACATTGAAAGATATTAAAATGGTGTATGATTCTCCTATTTCTATCTTCTATGATAGTATAAGTGCAATTAATATTTTGAAGAATACTGTGATGCACTCGAGGATGAAACATGTATCTATCATATATCATTTCTTGAGAGAGAAGGTCATGCAGAATGGAGTAAGAATTGATTATGTTCTGATGAAGGATCGAGTGGGTGATATATTTACAAAGGATCTTCCTAAAGATACTTTTGAGTATCTCTGAGAGAAGTTATGGGTCATTGCCCCTCTCTTGAATTAGATTCATATGGAGATGCATCAATCTGGTGGATCTATGGATCTATCATTCTTTTGGACTGATGTTTTGGTGGCTACCTCTCATGGGGAGATGGTAGTATTAGTTGGTGTCATTGTGTGTATTATGTTTTCTATGTCAAAGGGGAAATCAATGTAAAATATCTTTTTCCTTTGCTATTTATGTCAAATGTGGAGAGGAAGTATGTGAGAAAGAATGTGAAAAGAAAAGAAAAAAGAGAGGAAGCATTTGAAAAGGAATGTGAAGAAAAAAGAGATAGGAAGCATGTGAAGAAATAGAAAGGAAAATATTGAGAAGTGTATTCAATTCTTGTATGTTGTCTTTGATGGTTTTTCACATCATGTGTTGCCATGAATGACAAAGGGATAGATTGTTGCAAGAATGGAAAGATTGAAGGTGTTGTCATTGATGTCAACTGATCAATTGATTATCAACTAATTGTTGTTATCATTAGTGTCATGGATACAGGTTATTGGTTGTATATGTTGAGGATATTAAGAAAATTGTAATGAAGCATGTTGCAAGTGTTTTTGTAGTTTCTCTAGGTTTTTCTCCATATTTTCTCCTATATTTACATGGTTCAGATATGTTGATCATGGTTTTTCGAAGCTTATATATCCTAATTTTTGGCTATGGTTTCATTGTACAGTGCAAGTTGTTCTCACCAGTTGTGAATTGTGGTTTTCTATGTTTTTGTTTGAGGTCTCGGAGAAATGTTGTTGGTTTGGATTTCTCTTCGATGAAGTCTTATGACTTATGGTTCTACAGTTGAGTTATTTTGATTGTATTGAAGATAATTTTGGCATCTCAAAAGTTTGTGCTTAAGTGTTCTATGTGTTTTACACTAGTTTTGCCGACCTTATGTGGAATACTAATTTTTAAGTTGATGAAGCATGTTGGATCTATTTGGGTCCTCATGAAGTGTTTGTTTGGATCACCCTCATTCTAATTCCACCCTAGGATGTTTTGGAATCAACCTAATTTGAATTTGAATTTGGATGGCTAACTTTGGATATGTTTCAAAGTTGAAGATGGTATTAATACAAGATGAGTTAGTGGTGAAGGATATACAAGAGCGAAGAAGAGAGATAAGTAAAAATAAAAAAGTAGATAGATGTGACATTGATGCTATCTAGTGAGTTTGTGTGATGCGAGTGTGCCAAATCAATGCGAAGCCTAAATGTCATGTTTTTGGATGTAATGAGTAGAAGGTGAACTTTAGTATTCATGCATGTCTGCAAGTAATTGTGGTGGAATCCTTTGTTGCATTGAGATTGTCTTCTCTCTGTAACAAGTCTTCTTTGTATTCTTTGTATCTCTATGGTAGTGAGCCCTCTAGGTTGTTAGCCCTGTTGGACAGTGAGTCCTTGTTTCAGATAGTGAGTCCTTGTTTTGGTAGTGAGCTTTGTTTCTCAGGAAATGAGCATTTTGTAGTCGGTTTTGATATTCTCTATAGTGTGATTTAATCCTTACCGTGGTTTTTCCCTTATTGGGTTTTCCACATAAATTTGGTTTTATTGTGATTATGTGATGGTTTTCATTTTCTACACTAGTGTTTATTGTTTAATCTATTAAGCAATGTTAACAATTAGTTCCAATGAATGAATTAAAAGATTAAACTTTTGACAATTGATTCACCCCCCCCTCTCAATTGTATTTTTCAACACCTCCCTCACCCTTAACTAAAGAAGATTTGGATGATCCTTGGACTTAGGTAAGTGGTAAATCCAAGAAAAAGAAGAAAACAGATGTGGAGAATGATTGGAAAGTTGGTAGAGAAAACAATAAGGAAGTTAGATTGTAGGAAGTGGCTAGAGATATTGCCTCTAGAAAATAGAGGACCCTTGAGGGTCTCTATAATGTTACTAAATCAAATAAATGATTGGGGAGTTATCTCCCCTCAAGCCATAATAGTGTTGTTTCTAGATTTTTACTTTACCCTAATGATTCTTTTGTCATGGAAGATTATATGACTAAACAATCCTCTTAAACAATGCATTCTAAAGAGATCTTGAATAAAACTTATAGTTGACATTCTCTTAATTTAGGAAATAAAAATACAGAAGGAAAACTTTGATAAAATGATAAAATATGTTTAGCCAAAGGCAAAGTATTATAATTGTGAGGCAAAGGGAGCATCTAGAGGAATTGCTACTATTTGGAACCCAGATAGTTTAACTGGTTAGATGGTTTTCAACAATCATAATTTCTTAGAGATAGATTTTGAAGATGGGAAGACTGGTGTGAAGTGGAACCTTATTAATGTTTATGCCCCTAGTACTAGAACGACCAAAAATCTTCCATGGGACTCCTTATCAATGCTTTTATCTAATAATTAGAATATGAAGTGGATACTTGTTGGGGATTTTAATACCCCCCTTTACCCTTCTAAGAAGATTGGTGGGGTGGATGATTTCTTTGAGTATGTTGGATTTCACTAACTTTATCTCCACTCAAGGTCTCCTAGATGTGGAGATTTTAGGCTATAAATTTATTTGGTCAAATAGGCAGCATGGTCAACATCACATACAAGTTAAGTTGGATAGAGTTCTTATCTCTGGTGATTGAGACATTTTAGCTAAATTATAGTTATCTGCTCTTCCCAGATCTATTTTTTATCATAGTGCTCTTATTTTGAAATAGGAGGAACAACAAAATTTTGGTCCTTATCCTTTTAGATATGAGATTATGTTGAATCTACACCTAAACTTCAAAGAGTTGATCAAGCAATGGTGGAACTAGGTTAGTACAGGATAATGGGGGTCCAAACTAGTCCCTTAAGTGGCAATAAAAATTCAAAAAAATTGTAATACCCCTCATATTGTTTGGACTTGATACTTTTGTGGTTTTGAGTGATGCTTGGTGACTGTGATTGTATGTACTGTTGTTTGGTGTGTGTGGATGCATAGTTTAGTTGATTGCTACATTTGACATTATTATGTTGATTTATGATACTTTATGTGGTGTTTGGATCATTTGATTATGTAATGGTTCCTCCTTAATGTTTTATATGTCGATATTGTGATTCTGTGATCAGTTAATTTAGGAATGTTATTTCATCATTGATATTGTAATTGTTAGAATAGATGTGGTGAGAGGACAGTCTGGCACCACTCGTTTACGAGTGCCCTGCTACGCTGCAATTCCTTCTCACGATATGATATTTTTGATTATATATACATGTGCTACTTGACGTTTAATTGGATGCAGGATTGCAGGAATAAGTCTCGATTCCACCTACTTCGGCAGGACAGGGCGAGCAATGAATTAACCCAACGGGTAAAATTTTGTAAAAAGGGAGTTGATTTGGAAGTATCCCCATCCCAAGTCCATCGTCCTGTTGTAACTTGTTGTGTCATGACTGAAGTTATGTCCTTGTTGTTGCGTAGTTTGATTGTTGAGTATTTATTTAATGGTTAGTGTTTAATTAATTAATCTTGTTTTATAAGATAATTAATTAATGGTGCATTGTTACTTGATTTAATTATGAGTTAGTTAAATGTTAAATTTAAATATATTGTAAATTAAAAAAGTATCTAATTAATTAAAGTGTAAGAAATTAAATTAAATGAATATTCATGAAGATAATTAAATATTATATTTTTATTAATATTAAATTAGAAAATATTGTGTGGAAAATATCTTGTGTAAATAATTTATTTTTAATTAAAATGGTGGATAAGTCTGAGCTTTCAAAAGCTGGAAAAAGGACCAATGAGAAAGAGAGGATTTTTGAGGAAAAGCGGAAGAGCTTTATTTATTTTGATTTATTATTTTTAGGAGGGGATTATTCACACACAGAAGATTTTTCTCTATTGTTTTTGGTCTGTAAAAGAAAAGAAAAGGAAAATAGCTTTGTTTTGTGCTTCTGGGAAAAATAATTGTTTTGGGGAAGAAAAGTTAGATTGGAAAAGAGAACTGCAGGAGGAGATCGAAAGGAGGCTATAGAAGGGATTCTTCATCAAACGAAGGACTCCAGGTTTTCTTCTGTTATTTATTATTATTTTATTGTTTTATAAACAAAATTTGGCTTACTGTGCTTAAAGAAATTCATTGAAAGAAGTTCTGTGATTTGAAAACTTATTATATTAAACTCTCGAATTCCTCTGTAGAAAACTTTAGTAGAACCTTTTTGTAATTCTTCAATATAGTTTAGTAGTGAAATTTATTGTTTTGAAATAAAATTCATTTTTAATTTAAGGTCAAAATTACATGTCAGATCTATTTTGAGGTTATTGAAAATTCTTTGAAAACCTTCATTAAAATTTAATTGTGAAATATCTGGTTAAAAAGGAAATCAATTATTATGGGAACTAAAAGTATATGCCTTATTTATTTTGAATTATGGAGAAAAAAATCAATCTATTGCTCATATTATTGATTGTTGGTTTAATATTCTGGACAAATATATATATATATATATATGAAGTACTTTGTCTTTTTGTAAAAAGTATATACATTTACTTTCGTTTTCGGAGTCTGTGCCTGTGATTTTTAAAAGGATAATAATATTAATAATAATATATATATTGTATTTTTTAAATTCGAGTTATTTTGAAAATATAAATTTTATGTATATAAAAGAAGTTTTATTTAAATTAAAATTTAAAGATAAAAAAAAATAAAATTTTAGGGGTGGGAGGTCGGCCGAAGCCGTACCCTCCCACGGCCCTGTTGTGTATGGTATGTAGCCACTACGGCTGCGCACAGCAGCCGAAGCTGTTGGGCGCAGTCCGTAGGGACTGCAGCCTCCCCACAGGGGGAGGTACGTAGTACCTCCACCTGTGTGGAGGTTCGTGCCAATAAAATTTCATTTATTTAATTTATTTTTTTAATTGTTACTTTTAATGTTTTTTTTTAGTCCGATTTTATATATATATATATTTAAATTATAATTTTCAAACATGATATTTATTTAATGATTTCATAAAATGATTATTTTAATATATATTTTAAATCATGTGAGTTTGTAAAATTATTGTGTAATATTAAGGCAATTTTTTTTATTGTATGTTTTGATTGCTACGATTTGAAATAAATGGTATATATATATATATATATTTATATATATGCATACAAAGAATTTAAGGTGTTGAGATTTTGAATTAATGATATAATATTTACAAGTATGCAATGATATAGTCTTATTGGGAAAATTAGAAATAAACGATGTGTTTGATTGAGTTATTTATTCTCGAGTTGTGGATTGATTTATTTGATGAAATTTTTTGTTCGTGGTTAATTGTATTATGGCGTTGTTCATTCTTTGGTTACTCTCGAGATTATGCATTTATTTAATTTGATTTTCTTTAACTTGGGTTTAGGTCATGTAGAAAACCTTAGAGTTAACATATCCAGTTATAGCAACCTAAGTTGTGTTTAGAACTTCCAGAGGTGGGGACACTGTGAGTTATATTCGACCTTGCAATTTGATGATTTCCCTTTTATGTTGGTTTTGGTGGTGATGTTAATGTACACTTAGATTGTACCGCTTTGTGAATGTTATGCTTATGATTGTGGGCGAGATGGTTAAGCCTGGCGGATAAACTATTTGATTGGTTCAGTATTTCTTGTAGTACAATCCTGTTGTGTTGGATATTTTTGTGCTTGAGTGTCTAGAGAGAGTGGCTCTAGTGGGGGTCTGGTGCACAAAGGGGCTGTCAGGGTAACCCACCTAGAGTTATAGTAATCAGTGATAACCTAAGTAATAAATCATGGGTGGGGTTTAAACATTAACAAGATAATTGTGAAGCCTCGTCCGCCTGTTAGTGCTATCACAGACTAAAGGGGACCGAGAAGGCCATGGTTGGCAAGGTCGTTGCCTTGTCTTCACGAAAGGTTAACGACTCTGCATGAGTAACCCTATGGAGTGGCACCTTGAGATAGACTATCAGGAGAACCATAGATGGAGGCAGCACCTTAACTTGGTTTCCTGGAGAATCCATGTATAGATGGAGGTGCACCTTGGGATAGGATGTCTAGATAATTCATGTTAAGCCATGCGATGACACTCTCCTCTAACATTCTATTTGTGTTGTTTTGTTGAAGTCCTCTGGAAGTGGTTTATTGATTTGTCATTGGTTAGTTTTGGAAACTTAGTCCATTGATATTACATCTTGAGATTTATTGATGATGTGTTTTGGGACTTGTTGTAATTGTGGAAAGAGATTTATTGTTATGTTTCAAAAAGTGGGTTGTTGTTATGCCTTTTGGTTTTATCGTTGTTTAGTTTCTATGTGGTCTTTGATGTTAAGTTGTCTGTCTGGAGTTAGTATTGTGTTACTGTTAGACGTGCTTGGTCGGAGATCCTTCCTTGTCAACTCCCAACATGAGGGTGGTTGGGTGGAACGTGCTTCACACCCCGTTGGTTACCCTTTTGGTTGCAGATGTATCTTTTATTACAGGGTTTTGGCAAATGCTGTTTGATCTAGTGTTCTTATGTACCAGATGTATGTTTATACTTTAGATGTAATGTATTCATTGATGTATCGTCTCCCACATGTATTGGGATGACCTTGATGTAAATTGTATATGTGGTTATTGAGATGTATTTTCAGACAGTTCTATTGTACTATCATATGGATGTAATGTATATTTAGGCCATGTATTTATTCAGGAACTATAATTTGTAATAGTTGATTATGTTGTGTTATATCTGTCGAAATATATATGCTTTATATCTTTATAATTTCATTTGTTGGCATATGTACATATGGTGTTAATATGGTTATTGTTAATGGATATTTTAAATGATGGTATGTGAATGAATGGAATTACGTAACTGTTTAATTATTGTTAATCTATTATCGTTGTTATGGGTTAGTATAGTAATGTCACCTTGTGTACCCCAATGGAATTATTCGTGCAACTTAGTACATTGTTATGTTGGAATACTTAAGTATGTTTATTATATTCTTTAGAAAAAAAATGTTGCATCTTTATTAGTTCCTTTGGGGTTTGCACGGCGGGGCGTTACAAAAATAGTGTTAGCCAACTTGACATAAAATAGAATCAAGTTGGCTAGAGACATGGGGATCTCTAAGCTCTAGATAGAAGGGGATTCCATAAATATTGTTAATTGCCTAAGGAAAGGATCCTTGCTCTTGGTCTATTAAAAATCTCATATTGGACGCCATTTACATAACTCGGGAGTTTGATGTAATTTATATATCTTGTGTTGCCAAAAAGTGTATACCTTGCTTGATTTGGGCATAATTAATGACAAATTGGACTTAATGAGGCCTTCGTCTACTGTTGTGAAGTGTTTTACACATCCACTTTAGGTCTTGGACCCTTGCAAATGCATTAAATGATGTCTTGTAAAGGTGTTGTAAATTGTTGTAAATCACTTTCATACTTTTCTAGACTCTTATTAAGCATTTAAGTCTAATATAATTTTTATTCAAAATATAGTTTTTCACCTCTTCTTCTATAATTAAATAATTATTTTAATTATTTAATTATTCATTAGCATTTTCTCTCTATAATTAAATAAATGCTTTATTTATTTAATTATTTATCCTTTCTTTATCTCCCTAATTAAATAATTATTTTTAATTATTTAATTATATAATTTTTTCTCACCTTTCTCCTTAAATAAATAAAATCAATATTTTATTTATTTCTCCTATGTTGGCCACCTAATTAAATAATCTTTATTTTTCAATTTCTCTTACTACCTCTTTTTTTCTGCCAATCTTATCTTCCACCTCAAGTCTTTATCTATCCATGTCTTTCTTCTCTCAATTAACCTCCACCCTTGATTAAATTATTTTCTAATTTAATCTTGGCCCTTGATCATGATACTTATTCTAGCCATTCACTTAACTCTCCTCTATAGAAACAGACCTTTAAACCCTAATTCATTATTCATTCACAAATTCATCCATCATTCATCATTCATTCATATTGTCAAGTCAAGCAAGCAAGAATTAAGCATTCAAGATAGCATTCAAACTCACTTCTAAAGCATTCAAGAGAAAGATTCTTCATCCATTGTTGTAGCAATTCAAGATCCTTCATCATGGAAAGTTTATAATTGCATTGTTTCATATTTCATGCTTCATTGATTTCATCATTTTGGTTTAATTACCTAAACAGGGTTTGACCAAGGCAAACCCCCATCCCTCACATCCAACATTTATTTCTCTTTCATTGTGTGATTGAAAATTTAGGTATATTGAGGACTTTAAAATCATTGAAGAATAGGTTGAATACTTATTCGAGTCATCTTTCTTCTTGCAAGGTCAAAATATCTACTAAAAGTCACTTTTAGGCCCGAAAATAAGAAGTTTCAAAATCGGACACCTGTCAAGAACCGAAGTGCAAACCGAGGGCTTTTATTCCACTTTTGGATTTTCAAAAATTCAGAAGTGGACTAAGTCACCAACAGTGGTGACTTAGTCCCACTGAACCTATTTTTCAAAGGTTTCTTTTGATTTGGATACCCATTTGGCCGAAATAGGCTCTAGAGCAATTTTTCCAGATCAGGGACTAAGTCTCCCAGATTGGAACAAGTGTCATAGTTGGCTTCTGCATCAGGTTTTTCAAGATTCTAGACCTTCATTCCATTATTTTTTATCCTCTAGGTTTACACCTTCAGTTTCATCAATTTTTGTTATGATTTACCTTCATTTCTAGGTGTTTTTGCATATCATAATGTGTTTTCAAACATCTTTCATTTCTTTTAGCAATTCATTACATTAGGAAATCATATTTAGGCATATTGCATCCATCCTTACATAAATTTTGAGTGTAGACATTAGCATTTTGGGTCCATTTATCTCCTTTTAGGTGAAAAACCCTAGAAGTGATAAAGCATTGTGGATACCCAAAATCAGTGTCCACATTTTGGTGAACCTAACTTTTGAACATTTTAATTTTGACTTCAAGTGCATTTTCATCCTAGGTTTAACTTGCATCAACATTGGATTAGGTTTTGCATTGTTTAATTTGCACCCTGGGGTTTTAAAAATTGCATTAGTGAAAGTGCATATAGGTTGCATTTTTGCATCTCAAACCATTGAAAATTTCTGAAATTTTGCATTGGTATATTAGGGCTGCATCATACAGCACAACAAACATCAAAATCCATAAAAAAAATCCCTACTAGGACTAATTCACCACCTTGGGCAACTTAGTCCTTCTTCATCCATGAAACTACCTTTTACAGAGCTAAAAACCCTATTTTTAAGCTTTTGTTTGTTGCACTTACCCATTTGTATTAGTTGGCTAAGTTTCTCTAACACACAATTCATTATATCTAGCTTAAATTAGCTCATTTCATGTATTGCTTAATTTCAAAATTCGCATCCCCACATTATTGCATAGCATAATCAGTCAATTATCTAAAAATTGCATTTCATTTTAGCCTTTTACATTGCATTTTGAGTTTGCATAGATTTTTATTTCAAAATGTTAGTATCTATCCTTTCCAAGTTTGCAATGAAAAAGTTAGTGAACAAGAATTCTATTTATTCATTCAATGCATACCCTAGTTATGATAGTCTCTTAGCACAAGAGAGTGAAAATGCTAACGCGTGCCTTCAACTTACACCCCCTCCTATATCTCCTATTTGTGAGGATGATGTGTTAGAAGGGAATACAAATATACATAGCCATGATGATCATAATTTTACTTATCCTGATATCTCTCCCATTGGTGGCAAAGGTGTCTTAGTGAAAGAAGGTACAATCATTGAGCATCATGAAGGTCTTGTTTGTTCTCCTCCTCATTCCCCTTGGGAAGATTATATAACACTACAAGATGAATTCATTTCCAAACTCAAAACCAACCTGAACTCATCCTTTACCCACCTAAGAATAACGTTTCATACCAACCAAGTTACAATGACAATACACACATATTTGAAAAAGTGTATACAATCAAATCCAACCTCGACCTTGAAAGACTTATGAAGCAACTTGAGAAAGGATGTGATTCTATCAAACAAGGTCTCCATACCCCTCTAAAGTCTACAACACAAGAACCAAATCATGGTCTTGGTGATTGTCCTTTCATATAAATCAACCCATCAAACAAATGTTCACTCAACATCAATACTATCACACAAGACTCTTCCAAGACAACTGTAATCTTGGTACATCCTAAACTCATAGACATCTCATTAAACATGTATCAAGTCGAAACCTTTTTTATTTATCAAAATAAATAACATTAGTTGTTTCTCCTTGCCATGTAATAGTTGTAGGATTATAACATACTCACTATTGCATGTTTTACATTCATCGCAGTGAGCAATATATCATCATCCATCACTTCAAGTCACCTTTTTCCTGCACTACGTGGGGACAAGGGGTTTGATAGCCTTGTCCTCATATGTCACTTGTCATTGCTTCTTTTTTCTAGTTGTTAACCTTTCATGAACATTAAGAGAAATCTTGGGATGTGGATGACATGCCTTAAGTTGTCTCGCATGTGACATACTCATTCATGGCGTAGCTCAATTCAGAAACATATGACTTGTCATAGGTCTTTCCAAGTTGGGTCCCATGTCTTCTATGGGATACTTTAAAAAAATTGTTCATATTGATGGTTTAGAAACCGCTTTAAAGTGGGGGAATACATAGATGACATCTTTTGACAAAATTTTCATGGCGTGATTTTTCTTTTTGTGATGTGTCCTCTTCTTGGTGGTGTCATTGGGTTTGATGTCATCCAAGAATATATGATCAACTAGCATGGCATGATGCGAACAAGACATCACATGGGCTACGATCTAACACTTTGACTTGTCCTCTCTTGGCAACATTAGGCACAATGATCCCTAGAAAGAAAACCTGACATGAACAAATCAAAATCCCCTTCAAACAATGTTTTCTTTACATGACATTCAGAAACATTTACAAAATCATTTTCATTGTGGTGCCTTATACAAATTATCAAGAGCATAACTTTTGTATGGTTTTTATAATGGGAAGTCGACACAATGGCATGATCTTTCTCATTATACAAGGTATGTGCAAGATCATCATGGAAAAAATAGGCCCTTAAGTGGCAAAAAATTCAAAAAAAATAGAGTTAGGCAACTTGACGTAAAAATTTGAATAAGTTATCTATATTATTTCAAAAATATGTAAGAATAGAATTTGTAGAAAATTGAATGTAGTTTCTAAACTACTAGGTTTTTTTTTTCTTAATATCTATTTGGTGAAAATTTGAAATTTCAATACAGTAGTACTTGAATTTCAGGGAAAAATAAGAAGTAGGTGTCTGTCTGACCACCCTAACCACAACAAAATGATAATAATTTTTTATAAGATTTTAGATATAAGTAGAGAACTCATTTCCCGATGTGATGCATATTTTTTTGTAATTTTTTCCAAGTGAATAATTAATTATGATTTTTTTATTACAACTTTTAAAAAATATAAAAATATGTATGTCTAACCACCTTAACTTGGTCAAAACTTCATGAAATTCAATTTTTCTTTTTTTTAATCCTATAGTATGTGAAGCATAGAATGTGATACCGTTTGAAAGATATAAATGTTTTTCAATCAACCTATCAATCAGGATTTTAGTCATAATTCAAAGTAAAGCATAATTTATATTGGTGGAAAGCTGAGAATATCCTTTAAAAACCCTTTTCATTTCATCAATTTTGGGTAAAAAAAACTCATCAGCCACATACCCTACACAAACCCATCATATTGCCACTTTTTGGCCCATCATGATCCTACACATACCCTACAGTGAGAAGCCCACACACGGGCATGACTTTCTCACTAAACCACTTCTTTGGGACAACCCACCCTACAGATGACCTGGAGTTTTGTGGCCCTGGAGTGAGCACATATTTGATCCACCTCATTTTTCCTTCCTTTAGTTCTTGTCAAATGATGCATTATCATGTATCTTGTCTTGTTGCAAATCATTCACCTTGTGCAAACTATCCTCTTCTCCTTAAATGTTGGTTTGACTTAGGATCTTGGATCATAGGGGCTTGACCATTGCCTTCATCTTCGTCATCCTTTTTCATTCACATTGGTACGATTGGACCCCTGTTGAATTTATACTTTAGTGTCAGTTTGAAGCAAGTTCATCCTCTCATTAAAGCGGGGGCTTAATGTGTCACCAAAATGTGTATACCTTGCTTGATTTGGGAATAATTGATGACGAATTGGACTTAATGAGGCCTTGGTCTAGTGTTGTGAAGTGTTTTACACATCCAAATTAGGTCTTGGAACCTTGCAAATGCATTAAATGATGTCTTGTAAAGGTGTTGTAAAGTGTTGTAAATCACTTTCATACTTTTCTAGAGTCTTATTAAGAATTTAAGTCTAATATTATTTTAATTCAAAAGATAGTTTTTCCCTCTTCTTCTATAATTAAATAATTATTTAATTATTCATTAGCCTTTTCTCTCTATAATTAAATCAATGTTATATTTATTTAATTATTTATCCTTTCTTTATCTCCCCAATTAAATAATTATTTTTGAATTATTTAATTATATAATTTTTTCTCACCTTTCTCCTTAAATAAATAAAATCAATATTTTATGTATTTCTCCTATGTTTGCCACCTAAATTAAATAGTATTTATTATTTAATTTCTCTTACCACCTCTTTTTCTATGCCAATCTTATCTTCCACCTCAAGTCTTTATCTATCAATGTCTTTCTTCTCTCAATTAACCCCCACCCTTGATTAAATTATTTTCTAATTTAATCTTGGCCCTTGATCATGATCCTTATTCTAGCCATTCACTTAACTCTCCTCTATAGAAACAGACCTTTAAACCATAATTCATTATTCATTCACAAATTTATCCACCATTCATCATTCATTCATATTGTCAAGTCAAGCAAGCAAGAATTAAGCATTCAAGATAGCATTCAAAATCACTTCTAAAGTGTTCAAGAGCAAGATTCTTCATCCATTGTTGTAGCAATTCAAGATCATTCATCATGGAAAGTTTCTAATTACATTTTTTCATATTTTTTGCTTCATTTTTTTAGTTCATCATTTTGGTTTAATTACCTACATGGGGTTTGACAAAGGCAATGCCCCATGCCCTAACATCCAACATTTCTTTCTCTTTCAATGTATGATTGCATATTTAGGTATATTTAGGACTTGAAAATAATTGAAGAATAGGTTGAAGAATTATTAGAGTCATGTTTCTCCTTGCAAGGTCAAAATATCCACTAAAAGTGACTTTCAGGCTTGAAAATTAGAAGTTTCAAAACCGGACACCTATCAGGAGCCGAAGTGCAAACTGAGGGATTTTGTTTCCACTTTCTAATTTTCAAAAGTTCAAAAGTGGAATTAGTCACCAATACTGGGGACTTAGTCCCACTGAACCTATTTTTCCAAGGTTTTTGTAGAATTGGATACACATTTGGTCTAAATGGGCTCTAGAGCAGTTTTTCCAAATCTGGGACCGAGTCGCCCAGATTGGCACAAGTGTCCCAGTTGGCTTCTGCATCAAGTTTTTTAGGATTCTAGACCTTCATTCCATTTTTTTTTCAACCTTTAGGTGCACACCTTCAATTTCATCAGTTTTTGTTACAATTTACCTTCATTTCTATGTGTTTTTGCATATCACAATGTGTTTTCAAACATCTTTCATTTCTTAGATTTTACATTAATAAGTCATTTCTTTTATCAATTAATTGCATTAGGACATCACATTTAGGGATATTGCATCTGTCCTTGCATTAATTTTGAGTGTAGACATTAGCATTTTGGGTCTATTTCTCTCCTTTTAGGTGAAAAACCCTAGAAGTGTTAGAGCATCATGGATACCCAAAATCAATGTACACATATCTCATTCCTATAGAGAGGTGAATGTTGTGGCTGATTGGTTGGAAAATTTTGGGGTGATGTCAACAAGATCATGGAATGTGAATGACATCCATCCTATTGTTTTAAGCACCCTTATTCATAATGACTTACATTAGCTCGTTGGTTTTGGCCACCCCTTTGGCTTTTTAAATGCATGAGCATTATGGGGTTTCCTAGATGATTATACTTTTTGCACATTTGATGCTCATTGGAATTTTTGGTCATTCAAGTCTGATTCGCTTAAGCATCTTTGGCATTATTATTATTAGTACCATCCTTGGTAGTTTCACACACTTTCTGGGTGTTAACCTTCTCTCTGTCTCTTTTTTTTCTATTTTTGTCTGTGGTTTCTTTCTGCTAGTGCTTCGATGATGGGTTGGGATAGGTGCATAATGGAGCCTCTCTCTTTTGATAACATCAAAGCTAATGCCGATGTCTAGGAAATTCGATAGGGAGGTGGTGTGACTCCTTTCTTGGAGAGGTTGCATGGCTTGAAGGCCAGTGTGTCCAAGGATTTTATGGATGCTTGGCATGGTCATGTGCTTAGTATGTTTGGTAGGGATACTACCATAAATGAAGATTCCATTGCTGAAGTGATGGGTATGTCGTTGGAAGGAAAAAATTCTACAGGGATAAAAATATCTCACAGTCGACTAGGAAAAACTTTCTCCAGGATAGAGAATGGGCTAAAATGGTGAGATTGGATTGTGGAGGTTATGACAAAACTAATATTTTAAACTCATCTAGCAGGATGTGGCAGTGGGTTTCATGAGGTATTTTACCCTTGATAGCAAATATACGGTGTTGTATGGTCACCATTTTGTGTTGTTGAACCACTTTAGGCATGGTAAGCTTTCATCTTTTTCCATTTTTACTTTTAATGTCTTTGGAAGAAGGAATAAATCGAGTTTCAGGAAGAACCCTAGAAACCCTTTTCTACATGAGGGTTTGATGTTTCTCATTGTAGATTTCATTAAGGCTAATTGTATTGTTCAAGCTCCCCGGTCCTGTGTTTCTAAAAAGAAGAGGAAAGGGAGTGGGAAATGTCAGACTGAAGAAATTCTGAAGAGTGAGGTGATGGAAATTGAAGAGGAGTTGGAGGGTTCATCCAATGGGTATGACACTAATCTAGATTACACCCCCTCTACTAGAGGGATGAAACCTTCATCTTCCATGGCTAAATCTCTCCTCCTGCGTGTCAAACAAAAACTCAAGGACACTTTTGTGGAGGGTGTAGAAGAAGGACTTTCTAGTGGTAAGAAGGCCAAGGGTCGGTCTAAGGATGTGGGTGATAAATTTTAGGAGGTGGCAAAGAATACCCAGGGTGATGGTTTGGGAAATTCTAGTGATGGTGGGTCCCATGTTGCTAGAAAGGGGAATTATGTGGTCAATGTGGAAGATTTTTCCTAGGTGTTGGTGTCTAAGGACAGGGGTAAGGCCAAGCTTTTCCATGAAGTGTCTCATGAGGAGGAGCCTCCAGTTGGTTTGCATCAGGGAAGGGGTGTGTTTTGGGGAGCCATGGATTTCTTGCAGTTGTCTAGTTTGGTGAAAGAAGGGGCATATATCTCATTCAATTTTTTGGTGTGGCTCATGCAAGAGGTGCAGAACCTCCACAACAAGCATGATACTATTTCTCATTGCAACGTTTCCATGCTCTACAGTCTCAAGGAGAAGGATTCTATCTTCAGGTTGACCAAGTCTTTAAATTCTAGTGTTGGTTGTGTGGTGGATGAGCTTGCTTATTTAAAGAATGATTATGGACCAAGGATGGTTTTGTTGGAAAAGAAGAATAGGAAACTTTGAAAGGGCTTGGATGCAATAATCAACATTAGCAAGGAGAAGTTGGAGGCCTTAGTTGAAGGTATGGTCTTCCTCAACCAGAAAGCGACGAAATGGATTGGAAGAGGATTGTTTAAAGAACATTTGACTAAGGAAAGGGGGGAGAGTGTTGTCATGGAAATTCACACCATGGATTTGGATGTTGGACTTAGTATGTGTACCTAGAGTAAAACAAAGAAAGGAAAAATAGTCCCTAGTCGTGATGTTGAGGAAATCATGGAGATGCATGATAGCCTAGCATCTAAGGATATGGAGGTGGCAAAGATGCTCAAAGAACTTCTCTAATGGTAATTTGGTTTGTTCTACTATTTTCTATTTTTAGCTAGGTTTTTTGCTGATGGTCTACTGATGTTCTTATAACCATCTTGTTATTTGGGTTTGTTGGGTGGGCAATCTATTGTTTCATCTTTATTACCACTGTCTCTTTTTGTTTAGGGTTTCAGGCACCTTTCAAAACCTTTTTATCGTTAATCAAAAACTTGACATAAAAATTTGAATAGTTTATTAACATAATTTGAAAAATATGTAAGAATAGAATTTGTAGCAAATTGAATGTAGTTTTTAAGTTGCTAGTCCTTTTTTAGACAAAATTAAATCTATTTGGTGAAAATTTAAAATTTTAATACAATAGTACTAAATTTTCAAGGAAAAAATAAAAATTAGGTGTATGTCTAACCAACCTAAGAGCGGGAGAAAAATAATATAATTTTTTGAAACTTTAAATATAAGTAGACACATACCTATATGTGTTGCACATTTTTTGTAATTTTTTTGCAAGTAAATAATTAGTTATGAATATTTTATTAGAAAGTTTTAAAAAATATTAATTTATTTGTTTGGCCACCATAACTTGGTCAAAATTTTATGCAATTCAAAAAAAAATTCATCCTATAACATGGAAAACATAGAATGTGCTACATCTTACGAATTTGAAAAATGTGAAATCATTTGATAATTATATATGTTTTTCAGTGAGCCTATCAATCAAGACTTTAGTCATAATGCATGTAGAAAAATAATTATTATTATCTATTAAATTAAAAAAAATGCATATCTTATATTGGTGGAAAGTTGAAAATTTTTATCAATAAACTTTTTTCATTTCACCAAGCTTGGATAAAAAAAATCCATCAATCTTTGGATAAAAAAGAAGTCGTTGGCCACTTTTTTTTCATATCACCACTTTTTTAGACTCCCATGATCTTGCACTCACCCAACCTTCCCTATCAAGGTACTCCTATGTTTTGGGTAGCCTAAAAACTCAAAAGAATTTGGCTTAATGTTCAAGGCTGGAACAAGGTTACCTTTCATAACATTTTTTAGACAAAGAACGATATTCTTCTTAACCTCAAGTCTATCCAAGAGAAGATGGAAAGGGGGGTTATTGATGAAGAAACCTTTATCAAATAAAAATAATTAAGGAATGAATGGTTTCTTATAGAAAGGAATGAAGAGATATTTTGGAAACAGAAGTCCAAGGTGCAATGGCTGCAAGAAGGAGATAGAAATACAAAAAAAAATCACTAATCTACCCTAAATCACAAAAGAAGAAACAAGATATGCTCTTTAGTCAAAGATAATAGGGATCTTCTTACCATTGATGAAGACTTGGAAGATGTGGCTATCTCCTTCTTCAAAAATGTTGGTACTCATTTTGACCCCTCTCCTAATGATTTAGACTCCTTATTGGAAGTTAACACAAAGGTGCTACAAGAGGAGGATTTAAGGACTTTGGGAAACAAGGTTTCTCTACAAGAGGTTAAACCTATTGTTCTCTATTCTAGTGCTTTTAAAGCCCTTGGTCTAGATGATTTCCCTTGGCTCTCGATACCATGGCAACCATTGGTTCACTTCTTGATATACTATAAAACATTCCTAGGTTTGAATTCCTTGTGGAACAATTGTTTATACCAGTGTTCAGTATCCCAAAATTTGAACCTATGTGTGATGTTGTTTGTCCTGATTCACCTTGGTACCAAGAAACCTACACCTATATCCAACATGGAACCATACCACCTCACCTTACAAGTAACCAAATGAAAACTTTTATCTACCAAATGATACACTTTACCATCCTCGAAGATACTTTATATCGATGAAGCCTTAATGGAACATTACTCTAATGTCTTAATGTGAAATAAGATCAAACTCCCTCAAAATAGGTACATGAAGTTGTTTGTGGGTATCACTCTAGCGGGCCTAATCTAGTTAAGAAGATACTAAGAACCGGATACTATTGGCTATCAATGGAACAAGAAGCTATACACTACTTAAAGAAGTTCCTTTAATGTTAGCAACATGGTGATCTTGTTCATGCACTACACAAGAGCTAAGTCCAATCTCTACACCTTGGCCCTTCTCACAATTGAGACTCTACCTTATAGGTAAGATATCACCTACTTCATCCAACGAACATAAATTTATCATAGCTACCATAGAGTATTTTACAGAGTACATATAAGTTATACCTCTCACCTATATCATTGGTAAACAAATAGTGAAGTTTATCCTTAACTATTTGATTTATTGTTATGGTATCCCTTAAACTATCATTACTGATAACTAAGCTCCATTCAAAAACCAATATTTCTACAAGCTTTGTACTAGATTTTCTATCCAACATCACTTCTCTATACCCTATATTACCCCCAAGGAAACAACTAGGTAGAAGAATCTAACAAAATGATCCTTAAGAAGATTGTTAATGATGTCAGTCATGACTAGCAACTTCAATTGAACCCTGCTTTGTGGACCTATAGAACTAGCATCCATACACCATGGTCATAACATCCTTTTCCATTGTATATGAATTTGAAGTCATCTTGCCTATAGAGGTCGAGATTCCATCCCTAAGGGTGTCCTTGAAAGATCATTTTATTAATGAAGAATACTAATTATCTAGACTCCAAGAACCTGAACTACTATATGAAAGACATTTGAGTCTCTAAAGCATCTCCAAGCTTATTAAAACCATCTCAAATAAAGTTATAACAAGAGAATCCAGAACAAAATCTTCTAGGTTAGTGACTTAGTCTCAAGATAAAATTAGAAGATTCGGCTTAACTAGGATGGGAAAGGTAAATTTGAACCAAACTAGGTAGGTCCCTTTGTCATCATAGAAAGTTACAGCTTTGGCACTTATCAATTGGATACTCTAGAAGGAAAACCCCTAGAATAAATACTCAATAGTAGTTATGTCAAAAATTTATATACCTAACACATCCAAATATCCTAGGAAAAACAAGGAAATAAAAAAGAAAAAGAAGCGAAAACATCAAGAAAAATAGTAAAGAGAAATAAATCATCCTCTAAGTGAAAACCACCTTGGAGTGCTTCTAGGATAGGTATTGTAGTGAAAACCTAGTAAAAAGGCAATACATTTGAATAATTCTTACACTATCATCTATCTAAACTATCCATTTTATTATCACATCTATTTCACTCCATCCATCACATAATAAATGTACCCAACCATGGCTCAATGAATATTTAAGTGTTGAACCTTATCGCGCTATCTTCTATCTACCTTATCCACCTATCCATAATAAATGAAATCCATCTCTAAACTGGGGGAAACTATCAAAATCCAAAAACATTTAGAAAACTATCAAAATTAAAAAGCATCAAAAACTCAAAATCCAAAAGCATTAAAAGATAATAAAAACAAAAAAACATTCAAATATCCTTTGAAAATTCCAAAAATAGTCATGAAAATTTAGAAAATTCAAAAATAGTGTCAATCGTGGTCATTTGAATGACAATGTCTCTATGTTCATCATGTACGAAAGGCCATCATTGATGAGCCCCTGAGGAATTAGGTCTATCCTTTAGGATATGTTGAAATCAAGTCTTTATCTTAGTCCAAGTCTCATATATAAAATATGATTGGTCATCTTTGTACAAGTCGCTTTGAGTAAGCCACACTACAATGTCTTCACATGTATAATGCAAGGCATTCAATTTATGAGCCCTCAAGGCACTAAGTAAGTCCCCTTAGGTCCCCCTCTTGGTCTCTAAAACTCTCAAAAATACCAAAAATGTCAAATATCCTAAAAATATAAAAAAACAACCTCAATTAATCTCAAAAGCACAAAAAAAATCATGAAACCTCAAAAATCCTATATCTACCATCACCTATCTGCAACAAACTATCCATCCATAATAAAAAAAGCATCACCCTCACCCTTTGACAAAGTGATCAACAAGTAAAGAAAATATCGAAATCTAAAACTTCTAAACAAAAATTGTAAAGAATTGATCATTATCAGACTGAAACAATACCTAAGTGTTATTACCCTACCTTTTGAAATCATCATCAACAAATTGACATGTGTCTTAATGGATAAAATGTTCCTACAATAGACATTATTGATGGATAATATCCTCGAACATCAAAACATATATGGCAAGTGATATTGCAACATTGTTTATCTTTTGTGATCTTATCTTTTGATTTATCTTATTGTCTCATTCCCAAGATCTCGCGAGGATGTCCATAAGGTTTGAGAGATGAAGGAATGGAGCATTGATCATTGATTTTGTATGCTCTATTTTTTTGATATTTTTGCAATACTACCATGGTGAATGCTTGTTTTGTTTATGGGGAAGTCATCTTGGGCAACCTTTTTGACAATTGCATGTTATGTTCCTCATACCTCTTTGTGCACTAGTCTTAAATGCTTTGAACTTCTCACCGATAGAAATATTTTTGTATGTCTAGTATGAGCAAGAATAATCCTTATTTGTGGAGTCAAAGTCCATGCAATAGATACAAAGACACTTTGGTCATTAATACCATGGGCATCATGTCTATTTTGTAAATTAATAAGGATTGCTTTATTTAGTCTCTACATAAAGAAAAAGAAAACTCATCATATCATGCATTTCTATCAAAAATCATTATCAATCATCCATTAATGCATTCATTCATATCTACAATCAAAATCATCCAATTTATTCTATCCTCTAATCCTACTAACATTTCTTACTAACATCTCCATCTTGCATAATGTAACACCATTAGTATTGCATGGGTATGTGCAAGATCATCATGGAAAAAATAGGCCCTTAAGTGGCAAAAAATCCAAAAAAATTAGAGATAGGCAACTTGACGTAAAAATTTGAATAAGTTATCTATATTATTTCAAACATGTGTAAGAATAGAATCTATAGAAAATTGAATGTAGTTTCTAAACTACTAGGTATGTTTTAAAAAAAAAATCTATTTGGTGAAAATTTGAAATTTCAATGCAATGGTACTTAAATTTCAGAGAAAAAATAAGAAGTAGGTGTCTGTCTGACCACCCTAGCCACAATAAAATGATAATATTTTTTTATAAATATAAGTAGAGGACTCATGCCCTGATGTGATGCATATTTTTTTGTAATTTTTTTCCAAGTAAATAATTAATTATGAATTTTGTCTTACAACTTTTTAAAAAATATAAAAACTCGTATGTCTGACCACCTTAACTTGGTCAAGACTTCATGAAATTCAATTTTTCTTTTTTTAATCCTATAGTATACGAAGCATAGAATGTGACACATATTTTGGATTCAAAAAATGTGATACCTATACATGTACCCTTTGTTTTTTATCATGTTGTTTCTCATCCCCCTGATCATGGGGTACCTGTCCATCATGTTTCTAGCCGTCATGCTGACCCTAATCTTTTTCCCACTGTTGCTACTCTAGATCAATCCTCTATCTCTAGCAAGCCTCCTAGATATCAACTACTTCGCTTCTTCTCCTTCGATCGATCACAAGGCCTCGTGCTCCTACACCCCCAAGGGGAATGGAAAATATGAGTTCCCTCCTATAGGCCCACCATGCATCAAAATATTATGTCATCCCTACATCCTTGGGTTTGACTGCCCACCCCCATCCAAATGTTGCTAGTGCTTTGAACTAGGTCACCACCCTCCACAAGTCCACTCGAGGTCCCCATTCATTGACCTCTCTAGTTTTCTGAGCATATCTAGCATGATAATCATCACCGAGCCTAGTCTATCTCTCCTCAAACTAGCTGAGGACTCTATCAGGAAGATACCTCTCTAGGATGGTATCTACTCTCTTGATCATGTATCTAGTTTATCAACAATAAACAAGCTACTCATGGTCATCTATCCATGCCTCACAATAGGTATGGTTTCCAAAAAAACTCAGTCATATCATTAAAAATAGACCTCCAATACCGAAGTCTCCCAGGCTATTTGTAGTGGTGTTAGTCATAGTACCTGTATGATTAGGGATCATCTAGATTCCCTTGATCAGTCCCCTCTAGCCTAGTAACTACAATGTGCTCCCATGCCCAAACATGGAGCAATGAGACACCCGCTGAAATGTTGTTGCTGCCACAATAAATTAACTCATGCATATCATGATATAAGTGAGCCAAAATGTAAGGTCCACATGTGTAGATAGTACCCTCCTCCATCATCATCTTGATGGAAATTCCCCAACTGACTAGAAATCCCCACAATCTCCTATTTGGCTTCAATGGTCCAATAATCAATCATGTTAGAACTATAACCATGGCATCCACAATATCAAAAAATAGAGTCAGATCAATCTCTGAATCTACAATAGTGAGATTTCAGACACCTAATAATATTTAAATGGCCAAAGTACCTCTCCTAATGTCATAGATAACTAGCTCTCTCTCAATGGGGATACGTAGTGTAGTGTAGAAAAATGTATCACTTTTACATTTCCACACTTCATTCGGAATTAATGTTAATTTGGACTTAATTGTGCCTTATTTTGGTGTTGTAAAGTGTAACACTTTACACTTTCACACTTTTTTAGGGATAGTTTAAATAATTGAGATTAATTTTCCTTAATTGGCCCCTTAATTCATTTTCTAAGCCTATTTAATGACATTTTCCAAAGAGGACACCCAACATTCATTAATGCCTTAACATAACACTTCTCATTGAGCAATGTGTTTCCTAGGGTTAGGGACCTAGGACCCATTCACCCATGGGTAAATGGGTCCTCCCTTAGACCTAGAACCTAAATTTAAATTATGATTTTGGTGATATTTTAACATATTCAAATCTATATATTCAGATGTCGGCTTATAATTTTTTGAATTTTGGGAAATTAAGGATACATATCTGTAAGTATAAGGTTATTTCACTATGTTTTACCTAGAATATTTCCATGATATCAAGTTAGAATTCAAGACAATTTCAATAGAAATTCAAGGCATTCAAGAGCAGATTTATTGAAGGTTTATTGCAGTAATCAAGATCCAATTTTCATATCAATGTCTTCTTGCATCATGCATGTTTTTGGAGCTAATATGATGATATAGGTTTCATGATCCACTCAAGTATTCAAAGCATTATTTCAAGTCAAAATTCATAGTTGAAGATCCACATCCATTGAAGCCATTCCATGCAAGTTGCAAAGTTACATTCCAAGGTTTATTCAAGGGTTTGGTGAGTTATGACATTGAGTTGTTCATTCATCATTCCTTTCATGATATTTTATTTCTTTTCAAGTTTTGATTTCCAAAATGGGTTTTGACCAAGGCAAAACCCCATTCACCCAAAAACAAACATTTTTCCCTCTCTTTGTGTGTTGTAGATTTGCAAGTTGAAAAGTTGAAGATCTCAAAAGTGCAAAATTGCAAAGTTGTCAAACTTGTCACCTTTGTTGTCATCTCACAGAAACTCAAATCTCGGATTTATTTCTGACTATATGACTATGAAACCCGATAATATGGAAGTATAGGTCCACAAGAGCAGAGGACCCATAAACCAATTTTGAAAAGACCTACACAGGACCCATTTTCCATAGGGTGAATGAGTCCTCAAATAGTTTCTGAAAACATTATTTTGTGAGAGGTACACAACATTTATCACTTCCAAATTTTCCATAAATTTGTTGGTTCCTTCAGTTTTATGCTTAATCTACTAAATCCAAGTGATAAATTGCATTTTGGAGTTGATTTTCTATTTTAATATTTCTCCCCAAAGTATTGTTTGACCTAGACCCCCACCCTAAAACAAAAAGGGAAAATGCAAGATTCCTCAAAGAATTGACTCACCTAAGCATTGGAAGTGGATTTTGACTTGAGGGATCTCATTTCCTAAATGAAATAGAAGAATAGATAGGTTCATTCACCCCATTTTTCCCTTTCTATTTAGAGTAAGTTTGGTGAAACACTCTAAATCTAGTATATAAAACCCTATGTGTTTGAACCCTACCCCATTTTTCTATGTTGAACATGTAGTATCCTCCAAACATCGTGTAGCATGATGGTGCACTCCCATATGGGAAGGTGGAAGGTGGTTGTCTTGAATCTCCAAAAATCTAAGTTAGCATTCTCATTATAGCTCTATGAGATCGAATCTCAGGCATGTATGCAATGTGCCTCAATCCAATGACATCTAGAAAGTCTCTCTCCAACTCTTAGAATTGGGCTATCCAATAAAAGATCTATGGTTTTCACTCCCTAAACTAAAGAGGATGTAGTATGGCCTACAAGAATTTAACCCACATCATCAAATTTTGCTAAAAATCAAGTTAGGGAACCTAAATCTGCATTTAAACTAGCTAAATCAGTGCTTTCTTGCAAAAGTGAGCATCCTTTTGAACAATAGCATTGTCTTTTCACAATAGCAAGTCTATTACATGACAATATTACTTCCTTTTCACAATAGCGAGCATGTTAATGTTACAATAGTGTCGCTCTTTGAAATTAGTGACAATACCCTGGTTTTGATGAAAGCAAACCTACAATAGTGCTATTGTTTGACAATAGTGTTGTTTTTTAACAACATTGGTCTTTCACAATAGCAATTATTCTAAAAATACAATAGCTCTAAAACCATGTCAATAGTGCTAATCCTAAATCCTATCACTATTTTTCATCCTAACTTTGAGCATTAATTATGAAAACAAAAAAAACAAAAATTAAAGTTAGAAGTTTGCAAACCACAACCCTCATGTCAGTTGGCCACTGGTACTAACAAACACCATCTGCTCAATGTAGTGCACTTGGAACCCTCACCATCGTCAATGCACATTTGTAGCAAAAGATCACCAAAGAGCAAAAATCACTTAAAGCTGAGTGTGCAAATGAGGGGTGAATGAACCCTAATTTCCTATTTAACCCCCCTAAACCCTATATTTTTACCCTCACCCACCCTCCTAGGTTATATTTTTGAGCACCTTGGATCATTCTAAGCCTTAACTGTGACACCTAGAACCTATTTTTTTGTCCTCTATGCATCTAAACTACTCACGTACCTTGTCGTGAGCTGACTTGAAAAACTAATTTTTCGGGTCAACCTCTCAAGTGGGTAGCCCAATGTCCTATCATCCTTCCATTGAATGTCAAAGCATAGTGGGGCATATTAAAAAAAATCATCTTGATCTGAGTATTTAATTATTTTCAAAACAATGCAGTAAGTACATTGTGTCAAAGAGGGGAAAATGTAGACATGCAAAATTCCCTAACACATCACACATCCTAAAACTACATTTTTCTATTAGTGGCATCATTTGCATCATTAATCTCCTTTTAACCTCATTTCCATCATTTAACATTATTTCCTTCTATTAATTAAATAATTTTGAATTGTTTAATTAATTCACTATTTTATCACTAAGTTAACCTCATTCCTCCTAATTAATTAAATAAGTTACATTAATTATTTAATTATGTCACTAACTTCACTTATTTCTCTATTATAATTAAATAATTACCATTAATTGTTTAATTAAACATTCACCATCATGCATAAATTAAATTATTATCTTTAATTAATTAATTGACCTTCACCATCATGCATAAATTAAATAATTATCTTTAATTATTAATTAATCTATTCTCCCACCTCTAGATGAAATAATTACTTTAATTATTTAATCACTCACATTCACACCTCCTCTAAATTAAGTAATTACATTAATTATTTAATTTTCCTATTTTATCTCAAACATCATCCATTAATAAATAAACATTTTATTTATTAATAAATCTTATCTTGCACATTCCTCCAATAATTAATTAATTATATCATGCATTATTCCCTCAAATCTTAACTAACACTCTCTCTTAGTCAACTGATATTAATTGACAACTCTTATGTTCAACCAATTCTCTTAACTCCCACTCACTCGAAGTCTTCTGATCAATCAATTGACTTAGCACTTCAATCAATATCTCATGCAACTAGTTAACTAGACTCTTGTAACTAGTTGCAGTCAATTAACTAGGTAATCAATTCCTCCATTCATTCTCAACCTTTGATATTAGATCAGCACATGTTAATCAAGATTGTTCATCTAATTTCCTAAAATCTATAAAATCACCCTTCATCTTTCCCACTCATCACCTAGAATTTTCATAGCTAAGTCATTTCCATTTGAGCATTCATCTTGAGCAATTGAGAGCATTTATCATAGTATCTAGGTCATCATATATCAAGCTTTTGCAATCTATCATGGAGGCTTTGTGTTGAAGAAATCCAACATTTTGAACAACACAAGTTACTCCACAATGGGATTAAGGTTTAAATTTCCTAGTTAGAATTCGATTTGATTTACTTTGAATATTTCTTGCTGTTGAATTCTAGTTTGGTGTTGTGAACAATTTCATTGGATTGTATAATTAATTGATCAATTGTTTAGCTACTTTCAGATTAATTCATGTCATTAGATCAATCAGTTTTATACATTCCCAATACCTATATTTTCAACTTGTAGTTTCCATGCATGTTGAGCAATGTCATTGAGGTTACTCATGCAGATTCATGTGTCATCTATATCTTTGATTTCTAGATGTTTTTCCATTATTTTCCATCTAATTTGATTAGTTTCCTTGGGGGTGCTCATGCAGATTATTATTTTTTTAATATTGATCATCATCCATTTTAGAGGAGCCTTTTCATTTCAGTAGTCATCATTCAATAGTTGTCTACAACTTCTTTGTGCTTCAGAGATGTTCTTCATGTTCCTATTCTTTTTGGGACATATTTTTGGAGGCTTCTCAATCTTTCACTTTCTTTTGGAGGATTTTCAATCCTTCACATTTTTTAGGAGGATTTTTTAGTCCTTCACATTGTTTTGGAGGCTTTTCAATCCTTCATTCAATTTTCTCTCTTTTAGAGAGGATTTTTCTCCCATAAGTTTTTTCTCCTTTTCTCTGGTTGTGAGAGATTAGATTGTTTATACACAGGTACCTCACTAGGCCTTTTTTTGTCAAGACCCATCATGTATTCTCTTTATAAGGTTTTTAGCTACTGCCTAAGTTCATCTTAAGGGAGGGTGTTAGAGTAATTATGCATTAGCTAATAATTAATTATTAGGCTAATTTATTCTCATGCACTTAAGCTAAAATTATGAGTGCTTTTTTGATTTATTATTTGAGCTATCATTAGGTTATTATGTTTGATTGCATGAGATGTCACTTTTCATGGTCTAATCCCTTTCTATTTAGGGTTTTTCTCTTATAAGCGCTCAACCCTCATTGTATTATTTCTCATCTCTCCTCTTCTCCTCTTGAGATTCTCTTTTGATATTCTAAAGCTTCATTCTGTAGCTTTTTCTTGTTAATAAATATTGTATATTATTGTTTGAAGCTCTCTGGCATGGAAGGTGTCTTTTTTCATTATTTGATCCTCTGAATCATGTTTTTTCACAATTCTAACAAGAACTAACCCTTCTAGGTGTTTAATCCATTTCAAGGAGATGAGTGTGACTTCAATCCAAGTCAAACAAAAATTGATCCTTGAAGGTGATGAGTGTCACTTCAATCCATCAAGGAGATTAGATCTGAGTGATGAGTTGTGTTGCATAGATAGTTGTCATTGCACCAAAAGATTGACCTGTTAATGCCTAATACAACTTCCACAGTTAATGAATCCACATGAGGCGATTAAGGCATGTCACGAACCCAAGCACTACACTACATAGCACAAGGAGACCAAGGGTGCACACCTTGCAACAATCCCCCCAGTGCAAGCAAGGGGTTCGAACCTATGACCCAGGGTCTGATACCAATTGTTGCATAGACAGTTGTCGTTGCACCAAAAGATTGATGAATCCATGGGAGGTGGTTAGGACATGTCATGAGCCTGAGTGCTACACTGCACAACACAAGGATACCAAGGGTGCAAACCTTGCAACAAGTTATCAATTCATTACTTGTTTATTATTAGCCTCTATCCAACCAATGATAAGCTCTCTTCTTAACATAATTTTTCATTGTGGAGGTAAGAATACCAACACAAGGTTCAACTTAGGCATGCCCCTATATGGCATTGTAACCATTCCCCTCTTCTCATGTGTGCAGGTTATAGATCTAATGTGAGTTGGAGGAAGATTGAAGGATACTTGCTCATTTATGAAGTCAAACCCTACAAGTCGTCAATTCATAGAATCTTCATTTTCTCATCAACAAACAAAGTTTTGACAATTTCCCAAAAGATAGAAGCTACAAACTAGTGACCTTAGGCCTATACTTTTAGATTTGGTGAAAAAGAAGGATAGTCTAGGGTGTACTATGCCCTATAATAGCTAGATGTACATCAAATTTAAATCTCAAGTTCCTCTATGTTTTCCCTCTACATTTTTGGATCTAAATTTGGCCCTTTTGTAATTATTTTATCAAAAAACAATAACAGACCATTGCATTTTCATAGTTTTCATAATTAGATCATATTATTTATAAATTAGTCAATTAATCATTAACCACACACACATAAACATTGGATCAAAGATCTGATCTATCATTTTTTCTCTCCCCAATAAGTTTGTAGAAAGTGGTTATGGATTTCATCTTTTAATCCAAATCCAAAACATTTGGGAAGGGGGTCTCCATCCTTTTCCCAATCAAACACTACATTAACATGGTATTAATGTCAATTTTCTATTTAGTAATTTATACTATAATATTATTAATTTTGGTTTATGATTTAATAATTTGATAATGTTGTCTTATTAGCATTACATTATATAAATGTATTGTATAACGATAGTGGCGAGCGTATAACAGTTAACTGTTTGTGTAGTTTGCAACTGTTTCACTTCATTCAATCGCTTCCTTTCTGTATAAATGTCAATGTATTCCTTGAAATAATACAATTCAGTTTTATGCTCTCATGTGGTATTAACGAAACAATGTTCTTGTGTGTCGATGTAAGGTAGTTATGTGCCTGAAATGGTGGTGTGATATATCCACTGGCAGCAAAGCGATAAGATTATGGTGTTACATTTTAATCTCTGCCTATGCATTGAAAACGAGAGGAAGAGAAGGTGATTTCTTTAGTGTTTGTAATGTTTGCCTCCATTTGGTGAAATGAAAGGCTGTTGCAAGCTATTGTGGAGAAAGCAACCCAATTTCCTTGGATAAATCCAAGGAAATGTGGTCTCATGGAGTGTGATTGTTGGATAGAACAAAAGGATATGAAATGCAACAAGGTTAGGGTAGCAGTTTGATTTCGGATTTTGTGTGTATAAGGGTCTATAGGTAAAAAAAATTTTTGGCAATTTGTTAAGATAGACAATTAAATAGTGATATGCTAGATGGGAGTTTCAAGAAAGATAGGGGAGAAATCCGTGGCTATTTTTCATTCATATAGTGACTATGTGGCCTTGATTCCTTTGAGTGAGGATTCTAAATTGTTTCTAGGGATTGTTTTTAAAGTCAAAATCAATAATAACAACGTTACTTCTCATTGTGCTCCTTCCCCTTGTATCTCTTGGTTTGGAATGACTATGGACATGACAAATTTTTTTTTGTGAAAATGGCTCAAAGAAATGGATTGTAGATATAGAGACAGTTTTTTTTGGATGATGTAACATATTTGTTTCTCCATTTATGATATCAAAAGTTTTCTAGAAAATCTTGTGCATTCAAACATGAAGATTTGTGTTGGAGACATGGTTTATAATCACCAATCTCCTAATGTTAAGTTCAGTAAGTGCATTCATGTTCTTTTTGTTGATGATATCATCAAGATTATCACTAGGAATTTTTTTGATGCATATTTAAGGCTCTATTTGTTGGGAGTTTATCACTCAATGAGAAAGGATGTTTTTTTCTTTGTAAGAAGTGAAATGTGAAGCATGGAGTTCAAAGCAATCTATCTTCTTACTATTGGTATTTGAGAGAGTGAATTTATGATGATATTTGAATTGCTTTTGGAGAATCCAAATTCAAATAAGGGATTACTCTTTGTCTATATCAAGGGTGGTTATAGTAGATATAAGAACATTATAAATGTTGTTCAAATTATAATAATTGGCCATATCCTTTCTACAAATTATGAGGCCTCCAAAGACTCATCCAAAACATCAAATCGTTAAAATATAGTAAGATAACACTAGAGGTCGGTGGCACTAGAGGATGGATGAATTTCCATCATCTCAAATTATCTTCTCACTTTGAGATGATGCTTTGTATGAGAATCTTTTTTGGCTTTAATTTCTTGCTATTCCTTGTTATTACTGATAGATTTGAAGAATACGTATATTGTGAAGTTTGAATTTTGGAGACAGGTAAGGGGTTTGGTGTAGAGCACAATATGGATGGTTTTTCAATGAGCACTCAATGCTATGATCATAATTATACACTTCTGAGGGTTATCAGACAGCTTGATGGAGCCATGTGTGTGGGGAGATCAATATGGATTGTTGTTGAATAATTTGGGAATCTATGATTCAAGAGTTCATCAGAGGAAGAACTTGGGAATTCAACTAGGGGCTACACCTTTCTGAGGGTCAAGAGACAACTTGATGGATGTCCACCCTATTTAGGATTTTTTTCTTCAAGGAAGATCTTCACAAAGGTGTACATATATTTTGTATTCAACAAATTTTTTTATGTAATCCTTAAGGGGGCTCCCTTGGCAAGATGAATTGTAAGGTTTTAGGGATATAGGAACAATGTAATAAGGGAGGAAATGTTAGCATTACATTATACAACAATAATGGTAGGTGTATAATAGTTAACTATTTGTACTATTTATAATTGTTTCACTTCATTCAATCGCTTCCTTTGTGTATAAATTCCAATGTATTCCTTTAAATAATACAATTTTGTTTTATGCTCTCATGTCTTAAGATTGTTCATTATTTCATTGATTTCTTTTGTGGTTTGATCATGTTGCACAAGGATAATGTAGCAATATATAAATATGATGTAATATGAAGGAAAATATGATATTTGAGGGATGAAAAATGAAACTTTACCAATAAACGTTTATTTACAAGATGATATTATATAAATTTATAGATGTGTGACATTAACCTCCTACTAATTTCTATTGTGGTTTAATTTTGTTGCACAAGGATGGTGTAGCAAGATATATAGATGATGTAGTAAGATGAAGGAAAACAAGTTATTTCAATAACTTTGCTATGAAATGCTTGTTTTGAATGAAATTTTACAAATTTTTGAATGCCTACTATTAACCCCTTACCAATACTAAAATTTAGTGATAGGTTCATCTTTTTTGATATGAGTTCCAATTTCTAGCAATATTCTGTGTCCACTGACCCTTTTAAATTTCCACAAGATATTAAAAATATTTGTATTCTTGAGTCTAATTTTCTAAGTAAATAATAGAAGCATGATAGTTATAATTAATTAGTGTTGAGGTGGAAGCAAGAAGTTGGGTCCACATGTAGAGGAAGTATCAAGATAAAAAATTCCAATAGGAATGGGTAGTCGTTTAGGATTGGGACCTTCAAACCTAAATTTCTAAAATAGGTACCCATTTCTGCTTTTTTTCTAAAATGTGTACCTATTTCTAATTGAATCATATTCCCACTCCTCTTTAAAATGGGTACACATTTTAGAGTGGGTGTGTTTCACAAAATTTTAAATTTGAAAATCATGGATTTTTTTTTGTTTTAGGCATGAAAACCCACCCATTAGCCTTGGAGCTACAAGTACAATGTCATAAAAACAACAAGAGGAAATTTGAATTTAGTAAAATGAATAGCAATTTTTTTTTTTTTTTTTTTCTTGACAAAACTAGAACTCATTATAGATGATTATGAATAATTTTCAAATATGTAATTTTTTTTTTATAGCAAGAATCGAGTAGCCCCACTATAAACTACAGTGCACCTAGTAAAGTTTTTTCATGTGACCGATGATGCATGCACGACATGCCCTCCAATACCATGAGGACGAAGGGGAGACTAGACCTCATGACCTCTTTCCCACAATAGGATGCTTTAGCCAATCGAGCTAGGCCCTCTGCCACAAATATGTAATTATTTTATAATTAAACTATTTTTTCTATTTATTAATCAATTCCTAAGGAAATTGGTCCATAAACATGAAATTTCAGGTATTACTATTTTTTTAATAACTTTTGATTTTTTAATTATGTCATCATTCTAGATATCGTTCTTTACACAATGAAAAAAATAATTATTTTATGATTAGTAATGCAGACATGTAAAAATGACCTAACACATATCACTCATCCTAAATGGCATATTTCCATTATTGACATCATTATCATTAATCCAATCACATTTCACATCATTTTACATAATTAAACCCTATTTTCCTCTATTAACTGAGTAATATTTAATTATTTAATTAATTCACTATATTGCCACCTAATCTAACTTTATTCTTCTTGATTAATTAAATAAACATCAATTATTTAATTATGTCACCAATATACCCTATTCGTCTAAATCAATTATATTGTTATCACTTAATAATTTAGTTAAATCACTTTTCCCTCTCTAAACCTAAATAATTAAATTAATTATTCAAAATCATTCAACAAAGTCAACAAACAAATTATGCACCTTTATTTTTTAAAGTCAAACATGACTTACAGGGTCGAATATCCAAAATTTTAATTAATTATCCTCGCCCCTTTTTTCATTGAGCAAATCATTACCACTAATTTCTCACTCTAATTGGTTGACTAACTCATCTATTCTTCAATCCCACTAACCACTCGATCTATTCCTCAATCCCACTAACCACTCAACTTAATTTCTTCAATCCCTCAATTGTTCCCATCTAATTCCACTAATCATTCCAATCTATTTCCTCTCAGGGTATGTGCAGGATCATGATGGGCCAAAAAGTGGCGATCTGATGGGTATGTGTAGGGTATGTGGCTGACGACTTTTTTTACCAAAAATTCATGAAACAAAAAGGGTTTTTAAAGGAGATTCTCAGCTTTCCACTAATATAAATTATTCTTTACTTTGAATTTAATAAACAATTATTATTCATTTTCTATTTGAATTACAACTAAAGTCCTAATTGATAGGCTGATTAAAAAACATCTATAGATTTCAAATGGTATCAAATTTTTTGAATCCATAACATGTGTGACATTCTATGCTTCACATACTATATGATTAAAAAAAATGAATTTCATGAATTACGACCAATTAAGGTGGTCGAGACATGCGATTTTTTATATTTTTTAAAAGTTGTAATAAAAAATTCATAATTAATTATTTACTTGGAAAAAAATTATAAAACAATACATCACATCGGGACATGACTCCTCTACTTATATCTAAAATATTGTAAAAAATACTATCATATTATTGTGGTTAGGGTGGTCAGATAGACACCTACTTCTTGTTTTTTCCCTGAAATTTAAGTACTAATGCATTGAAATTCCAAATTTTCACCAAAATAGATTTTTTTTTAAAAAAAACCTAGTATTTTAGAAACTACATTCAATTTTCTACAAATTCTATTCTTACATATTTTTGAAATAATATAGATAACTTATTCAAATTTTTACATCAAATTTCCTAACTCTGATTTTTCTAAATTTTTTGCCACTTAAGGGCCTATTTTTTCCATGATGATCCTGCAAATACCCCTCAACAGTTCTCAATTGTTGATCATGATCTTTTACTATGAAATCTTGATTGTTCATTTTGAAACATGAAATCTATATAAAAACCCTCTTCATTCTAAAAAATGATCAAAGAATCTATAGATTTTAGGTAATGAAGTCATGTTGAATTAACACTAGAATTCTTGAGAACTTTTACACACATCTTCGATCACCATTAACACACTTTGAAGATTTTGCAAACAACAAATGGAGGTCTTTATTGATTCAAATGCAATCCAACATGTGAATATGAATACAACTTCTACATGGTACAGTAAGAATTGTTTTGTTTTGGACTCATTTAAGTTTCTTAGTTGCTTATTTGTTTGAATTCATTGCTTTATATTTTTCATTTCATGAGTATGGGTTTAGAATTTAATATTGTTTGAATTGATTTTGATTTTTTATTTTTTTTCCTTATGCTATTTTCCCCCCTTACATCAATTAGCACACCCAGTGGGACTTGTACCATGACTGGCCTAGTGCCAACAAGATCTATAAAACACAATGGGATATGGTGGGCCCACTACTGATCACAATCCCACGTGGTGTCATGATCTACTAAACCTATTACCCAACCCCATCCAAATGGGACAACTCATCAAAATCTACAATAGCATCAATAGAAGAGTCCTATGGCCCACACACCTTGACCTCTTAGGCTATCCACCTAAACCATGCATGATAATCATCCCTAAACCATGTCTGGCGCTCTTCAAACTAACAGAGAACTCGATTGGGAAAAAAACACTCTGAAAGGGAATCCACATTTCCTATAGGCCATCGTGTTTGTCATAAATATGGTAATTTCTCCATATTATCATGCTAGGCCTCAGAACCTAGCTAGGACCTCTAGAAAAACATAGACATATCATCAAAAAATGCCTTGCCAATAAGGTAACCTATCGCGCTAGGTGTAATGCATGAAATCTAAATAATGGTAAGATTACATGGGTCCTTCGGATCTCAATCCAAAAAACCATCTAGTCTCATTACTAGGATATGCTCCTAGGCCCATACATGTAGAAGTGTCATACCTATAGAAATAGCTATACCGCTATGTTAAGTAGTCTCGTGCATGTCCCTATACAATTGTGCCAAATGACATGGGCCCCAAGCCCATATCTTGTACTGTGCTCCATCATTTGCTCAATGTAGATGCCCCAACCAATAGGAAAATTCCTACCTCTATGATCGAGGACCACAAGCCCCATGATCAAGCCATCCAAAATCATTGATATTGGATCAACATCGTCAACAAACGAAGACAAGTCTATCTCCAAGTCCATGACCTACAGTCGTGAATTCCAAGTGCTCGATGCATGGTGAGGATACCCTATCAAACATCGTACATAACAAGCTCATCATGAAAGGGGATACAGAGAATCCTCCAAACATCCTCTAATGTAATGGTCACCTCGCTAGTTGGTAGGTGGAAGGGTGAGGACTCTAAATTCCATGTCTCGGGCATGTAACATATTTCACATAGTCCCACAACATCCAAGAAGTCCCTCTCTAGCTCAAAAAAACTAGTGAGCAAGTGGAATAGTAGCTATGACCATCACTCCCTAGGATACAACAGTTTGAGAACCGTTTGCAAACATTCAACTCATGACATCAAGAATTTTCTAGAAAATCAAATTATGAACCTAAGCCCATAGAAAACTAGCCAAATCATGCAATTTTGACAATAGTGAGCCTTTGGTTTTGACAATAGCGAGCATTTTAAATAATAACGGCTCTATTTTTTACAATAGAAAGGATTTTAAATGATAGTAGCTAAATTGAAAAAAATGCACAAAAAATAAATAGCGAACAAGTTTTACAAAAGTGATCACTTTATAAATAGAAAAAACAATAATGCACATTTTTTACAAAAGTGGTAAACAATAGTGAACAAATTTTACAAAAGAACACAAGAAAAATGATAGCATTCAAGTTTTATGAAAGTAGTAAAAATACAAAGAACAATAGCAGTAAAATCGAGACAAAAGTAGTAAAAACATAAAATTATCATTATTGTTAGAAAAGTTTTCTAGCATTGAAAGGTGGAAAATTGTGGCTTTATTCTAGGTTTTAGGACCTAGAATGGCAATCTTCACTCTCTCTCATTCAAGAACAAGCCCTTGAGATCTCAATGCAAAGGAAAAAGAGATCTTGCAATAGGGTTGTCCTAGGGGCTAAATATAAACTAATGAGGGGGTTCACCACCAAGCTAGGGCTTGGAAAGACAAATGTAATACAATATGCAATGCTAAACCCTAGTTCAATGCAAGAATTTTAACTAAATAATCTAAAAATGCATAGAAAATAGAAAAACAAACTATAAGATGAATTGTTTGCACCTAGGAATCTTAAACAAACTTGGATGAACTTAGAAATGCTAAAAAATCTAAACTTTCCTACTAGGACTCATTCACCAATCTGGGTGAATCAGTCCTAGATCTGGATTTTTGCACAAGAACCGGTTTCACAAAAAAGGGTATCCAAATATAAAAATAGTTATGGAAAGAACCTATAGTGGGATACATTCACCACTCCCGGTGAATCAATCTTGTTTCACTTTTTCAAGAATTTGAGGTTTAGATCTTTGCTCCAATCTTTCTCCTTTCCTTCCAAACTGATTTTGGATCTAAATCTAAAAAAAATACCTACAAAATAAAATATGGACTTTGGAACCTCTGAAAATGGGGGATAGGGAGATCAAGTGCTATCACACCCATTTTCAAAGATATTCCACCCAAGGATAACCCTAGACATCTCAATGCAAAATAGAAAGAGATCTTGCAATAGGTCTATCCTAGGGGCTGAAGATGATCTAATGAGGGGTTCACCACCAAGTGTAAACTTGGAAAATACAATGAAGTGTAAGATGTAATGAAAAGCCATAATAGGATGCAAACTAACACTAAATGACCTAAAAAAATTGAACAAAACAACACAGAAAACTATAAAATAGAAAGTGTGCACCTCATAATCCGAAGAAGATAGAATGGATGTCTGTATTTCTAGAAAATCTATTTTTACTACTGACTAGGACTCATTCACCAAGATAGGTGAATTAGTCTAGTTTCTAGGAAAATGTGGTAGAATAAAAATCTGCCAAAATGGTATACAGATCTGCAAAATCCTGAAAACTAGTCCAGGAACTGGGACTCATTCGCCAAAAGTGGAGAATTAGTCTAGTTGGGATTTTCTCAAGCTTCAAAATCTTTATTTTTCTCTTCTCTATCTTTTATATCCTTCTTGACTAGTTTTCGGATCTGAAACTCCAATTTGCAACCTATAGGTGATCTCCAATGTTCCCCAAGGCTTGATGACAACTTTGACAACTTTGATTACTTGACAACTTTACTCCAATCTTACTCCTTATAAAATATGCAACCTGAACCAAAACCTAGCAATAAGGTGCTACAAGTATGCTTGAAATGGATGCAATGGATGTTGTTCTTGACTCCTGCTTGAATGATGTTGGTCTTGGATGAAACACTTACTTGAATCATAAACCCTATATCACAATTGTTAGCACAATAACAAAGATGATGGATGAAATATTTGACATGATGATTTACAGTTGAATGTTGCTCTAAAATGCTTGATAATCTACCCTTGAATGCTCTTGTAAATGCTCAAATGTTCTTGTGAAATCTCTTGAATGCTAGGTGTGAATATGAGTGAAAGAACCTTGTATTTATACTCAATTATGCAAGAATTCCAAAAATTACAACAATACAAGCCGACATCAAATCTAGGAGAATAAAATCCCACTAGAAATCTGAATTAAATTTGATTTTGGGCCACACGGGACTCATTCACCCAAGGTGGCGAATGAGTCCCAGATCACCAAATCTAGGCCACACAAGACATAAACACTTGAATTATGATTGGTCAATGATTGGTGTTGGGATTATCCTCGAAAAGATGCAATAAATGAGGCTTGTGGATGTAAATTAAGGCCAATTAAAGCATAAGAAAGCCCAATTATTAATAACAAGCCTAGAAGAATGTGAAAGTGTGTTACAACACTTTACAACACTCCAAATAAGGAAATATTAAGGTTAAAAAGAGGTTTATCAGGTGTAATTAATTAATAAGACCTTAGAAAAGTGTGAAAGTGAATTATGACACTTCACAACACTTAAGCAAGGTACCATGAAAATACATTAGTTCACAAGGGCCCAAAACTTAATGTGAATGTTTTATCCACATTGCAACACTAAATCAAGGCAACATTAAGCCCAAAATCACAAGTAGGGCCCAAACAAACCAGAAAAAGTAGAAGGGTTACTTTTTTAGTGACTCCATCTAGCCCCCACTTTAGTGAGAGGATGAACTTTCTTCAAATTCACACTAAAGTAGACCAATGTGCATGAAGAGGGGTCCAAGTGTACCAATTCCAATGAGATGAGATGATGATCAAGAGGGATGATCAAGCCCCTAGGATTATGATCCCATGACAAACCAACATAGGCGCAAAAGAACACTCATGAAAATGATATAAAGAACAACACTATGGCATAATCATGCACTCTTAAAGATGAAAACAGAAAAGGAAAAAAGATAAAAGAGAGTCAGATCAAGCTTCGACCATTTTTCCATCACAATGTGGATCAGATCTAAGCTATTTGTCTAAGAAAAATGCATACTCACTTTGAGGTGATGGAACTCTAGGCTATCTGCCAGGTGAGAAGTCCAAAAAGGTGAGAAACATACACCCATGGTTGGTATGCACTCACACACACATGCAAGTGGCTATGGGGAAATTCATGCCTCATTTGGGCTTCCCACTCAAACCATACCAAAGTTATACTCCTGATAACTTTAATAAGGTGTCATGCAAAAAGTGATTTTTGAGATTCATGAGACAAGCAAAATTTTGTATGCTTAGAGCTCATGAACAAACAAGATGGCTCCATAGGAATGCAAGTTGTATTATGCAAGGAAGTCATATAACAACAAATGAAAATTTTCAAATAGGAAATGTTCAAAGGAGTCTTGCTTAGTTCATGTGAGGTCTTACCTTAGGGAACATTGTGCCTAATGTGTCCAAGAGAGGACCAATCAAAGAATAGAAGATTCATAACTTAGGGAATGCAGTATGTCACATCAAGCCACTAAGAGGAATGTAATATGCTAAGAGATATCATGCTCATGAGAGACATCACACCCAATGTCATCCACAAAGTGAAAAACACATTTTATGAAATAAAAACACTGCACCATGAACTATGAAAAAGAATAATGCAAGAGAATAATGCCAATGTATGCCCCCACTTTAAATAAATTGTTAAACACAATGTTGTGAGCAATTAATTTAAAGTAGAAAATGATAAATGTAAAAAATAAAAGTACATGAGAGATTTAACTTGGAAATCCCTATGCCATGTCATATGTTTCCAAGTAAAGTTGCATCATGTAAGAGAAAAAGAAAAAGTGAGGGGTTTCCTCCAAAATGAGAAACACCAAACACATAAGGGATCTATGGATTTTGGGTTAGTATGTTCTTGCTGCAATGTTTTTAAAGAGCTCAAAACTATCATCATTCCCCAAAAAAACATAGAACTAGAAGAATGACACAAGAGAGCGAAAACAAAGAAAACCTTTTGGGTCAACATGGGAGAGACATGAATGTCTTGACACCTCGTGTCATCCCTAAAAGGAAAAAACAAGACAAATGAAAAAGAGAAAATGAAAAGAAAGGCTTTTGGGTCAACATGGAAGAGACACAAATGTCTCAATTCCTTGTGTCATCCCTGAAAGGAAAACACAAGACAAATGAAAATGTGAAAAGATAAAATATTTACGATATAGAGAAGAATGAAGGTACAAATAGAGGAATGTCACCAAGAGAGAGAGAGAGAACATCAAATAGAACGTCATGAGGGATCACATTACGCACATGCAATCACACTAAACAAATAATCCAAAAGACTGGTAAGGCACAAGCAAGTCAACCTATGAGTAGGTCATTTGCCTCCCAGTCTTAGTCTGAATAAGTAGAAGGTGGACAATGAGCCTAAGGGACAATGAAAAATGCATTACTAAGACAAGGCTATCTAATTATGGAAAGGGTCATGTGATAGTGAGAATAGAATGTTCTACAACTGTTACATGACCAAGGTGGAGAAATATTATGCTATGCGACCACTCAGTGGCAATCATTGCCATTGAAGTGAAAAAATTTCAATACTAACTTGAATGCACAACACTCATTAGTACTGTGTCCAATAGTTATGTCGTATCGAAAATGTGGAACTTTCACATCTTTAGGATATAGCACTAGTCTATTTTTTTGGTGGTAATGTGATTAGTTCCTTGTTGACAAGTATTTGTAATTTCCTTTCACTTTTAGGTGGCAGACAAGGGGGTTGTAGTTTTTGTAATTTATAAGGCCTTTTGCATTTACTTGATTCACCAACTTCTCAAATTGAACATGGAGGAGGAGGGTCTAAGATTACCATACGATTGCTACAAATCCTTAGATATTCTCTAGGAGCACGTATGTTGTTAGGGGGATCTTGATATCCTAACCATTTTGTGTTTTCATTGGTTGATATTTTCTCGAGGACTTGATGAATGTTATGTTCACTTTTTGTATCACATCCTTGTTTTCTCAAGATTGTGAATCCTTTTCCATATGTTTCTTCTAGATTGATTGGAGTGTTTGTTGCTTTGTTATCATAAAATGATTGGGTATTTCCTTGCTTAGAGGAACTAGGTTCACCTATTGTAGGGAACTTAGGTTCAACTTTTGTTTCATAATATAAGTAACCAAACATCTTAATAGGTGGTATCATAGGATGAATGGGTTGTGTCATGGATGGATAAAAGGATGTGTTAGCTTCAAGGTTGTTAATAAAATGGTTTAGGAACTTATTCATGATTTCATCATCTTCTCCAATAATGTCAACATCACGAGGAGGACATGCATTAGGAGTTGAAGGAGCATAAGTGAGTTCAATTTCGTTAGGGTCATTTCCAAAAGCATAGCTTGACACATCCACTAAGGACTTTAATGACATCCAAAGCTTGCTAAAGCACATATCCATGATGCAAATTGAAGGATTCTAAACTATTCAACAATTTAAAAAGAAATGCAATTGTGAATTTAATCAATGTACAAAATGAAGTAATTGAAACTAGATGCAATGAATTGGATGAAATAGAAATTCTATAAACTGAAATTGGAAGGCACTAACAGAAAATAGGAACTCGGAAATTGAACTATAAATGCTAGAAAATGCAGTGTAGTATGTGTAGAGAGACTAATTTTCCCAAGGTGGCGAATGAGTCCCAGTGATGATTTTTTCTCAAAATTTTTAGAATTTTCAATTGAATTTTATGCTTTTTATGTTTTCTAATCTATGTTTGAGATGCAAATACAGATTTTGACTAATTCTCAATGAAATTAAATGCAAAAATGCAAGCTAAATGAGCTTTCCTAATACAAAATTTGAAACCCTAGAATGCAAATCCTAATGCAGTGTTAATGCAAGCTAAATCTAGGATGAAAATGTACTCCAAATCAAAATTAGGATGTTCTAAGGGTAGGTTCACCAAAATGGATCCTCAAAAAATGGAGGGATAGGGAGATCAAGTGCTATCACACCCACTTTCAAAGATATTCCACTCAAGGATAACCCTAGAGATCTCAATGTAAAAGAGAAAGAGATCTTGCAATAGGACTATCCTAGGGGTTGAAGATGATCTAATCAGGGGTTCACCACCAAGTGTAAACTTGGAAAAGACAATGAAATGTAAGATGTAATGAAAAACCCTAATTGGATTCAAACTAACACTAAATGACCTAAAACAAGTGAACAAAATAACACAAAAACCTGTAAAATAGAAAATGTGCACCTGGGAATCCAGAGAAGACATAATGGAGGTCTCGAACTCTAGAAAATATATTTTTACTATTAACTAGGACTCATTCACCAAGCTAGGTGAATCAATCCAGTTTTTGGGAAAATGTGTCAGAACAAAAATCTGCCAAAATGGTATCTAGATTTGCAAAATCTTGAAAATTGACAAGAACTGGGACTCATTTTCCAAAAGTGGCGAATCAGTCCAATTGGGCTTTTCTAAATCTTCAAAAGATGATTCTACTCTTTTCTATCTACTTTGTCCTTCCTAACTTGTTTCTAGATCTAAAACTCTGATTTGCAACCTGTAGGTGATCTCCAATGTTCCCCAAGGATTGATGACAACTTCGATAACTTTGATTACTTGACAACTTTTCTCCAATCTTTCTCCTTATAAAATATGCAACCTGAGCCAAACCCTAGCAATAAGGTGTTGCAAGCATGCTTGAAATTGCTGCAATGGATGTGGTTCATGATTCTTGCTTGAATGATGTTGATCTTGGATGAACCACTTGCTTGAATCATAAACCCTATATCATAATTGTTAGCACAATAACAAACATGATGGATGAAATATTTGACATCATGATTGATATTTGAATGCTACTTTAAAATGCTTAATAATCCGCCATTAAATCCTATTGAATGCTCTTGTAAATGATCAAATGATATTGTGAACTCTCTTGAATGCTAGGTGTGAATATGAGTGAATGAGTGAATGAACCTTTTAATTATACTCAATTCTAGAAGAATTCCCAAAATTACAATACTATAAGTCAACATCAAATCTAGGAGAATAAAATACTTCTAGAAATTTGAATTAAATTTCATTTTTGGCCACATGGAACTCATTCACCCAAGGTAGTGAATGAGTCCCATCATGCATAATGTATGGTACCAAAAACCAAAAGTTCTTAGAAATGTGTGAAATCTAGTTTAGGGCCAAAATATCCAAGTGAGACCCATTCACCCAAGGTGGAAAATGAGTCCTAGATCACCAAATATGGGCCACACAAGCTGGAAACACCTGAATTATGATTGGTCAATGATTGGTTTCAATATTATCCTTGAAAAGATGTAATAAATGAGGCTTGTGGATGTAAATTAAGGCCAATTAAAGCATAAGAAATCCCAATTATTAATGACAAGCCTAGAGGAATGTGAAAGTGTGTTACACACTTTGCAACACTCCAAATAAGGAAAGATTAAGGTTAAAAAGAGGTTTATTTAAAGGTGTAATTAATTAATAATCTGACCTTAGAAAAGTGTGAAAGTGAATTACAACACTTCACAATACTTAAGCAAGGTACCATTAAAATCCATTAGTTCACAAGGGCCCAATACTTAATATGAATGTGTTATCCACATTAGAACACTAAATCAAGGCAACAATAAGCCCAAAATCACAAGGAGAACCCAAACAAGCTAGAAAAAGTAGAAGGGTTACTTTTTTAGTGACTCCATATTTGATTTGCTTATGTGATGTTTGCCTCAGTCAAACCTCTAGCTTGGTAATTAAACCTTGATAGAAACAATGAAACTTGAATGTAAATGTTAACATAAACCCTAGCCTTAAGTGTGTCTAATACTATGAAATGTAAATGTTCACAATGCAAGACTATTCTAATGTGTAAGAATTAGATGCATGAATGAAATATGACAATAAATGACTCACTTTGAGAGATCTCTAATCACTCAAATGAGCACTAATGATGCTTGTTCCTTCCTTAGGTTGAATGTAGAGTGACAATGGAGGATGGAATCACTTAGGAAATAAATCATTAGGCTTCGTTTGATGGTTAGTTGTATCTCCCCAACCTAGAATCCATCATGATTCATGATAGACAACCATGATCAACCCTTAAAAATTCTAGATCTTGGATGAAAATGAGCTTGAAGACCTATTAAAACACTTTAATGCTATTCCAAGACTTCAACTTTTCTTGCTTTTGAGACTTGAATTCTCTTGAAAATGATTTCTTGAAGATTCTTGATGCTTCTCTCTTGAAATTTCTCTTGAAAACTGCTTCCTTAGTTGATAAAATTGACTGAGAAACTTTCTTATATAGGAATTAACACCTAATTTACCGTTATTCACATCTCGAAGGCCGAGATCAACCAAAAATTTGAATAAAAAAGGTGATTTTCCTACTCAAATTTGAAAAAAGCCCCAAATGGGACTCATTCACCCAAGGTGGCGAATGGGTCCTAGCTAGGGGGAGGCATTCGTCCAAGGTGGCGAATGAGTCCCACCCTAGATTTTTGAGGTGGGTTTTTTAGGATTTTCGATGTTTTATATGATTTTTTTGGATTTTAGTTGAAATAAGCCTCGAGATCCAAAATAATGGGTCTTAGGGGCCTATTAATGATGATTTTAAAGGGTAATTAATGTAAGGGTGCCAATATAGGTCCAAATTATGTGTGAAATTTCCTCACTTTCAAGAGCGTACAATTTTCCACACTACAATCATTAATTACACAAACATGGAAAGACCAAAATAGGAAAGGAAATGGTACATACTGTGATACTTGCACAAGCTAGCCTCCCAAAATCATGAACTACCTCTACACGATGTGGGGGACCTAGAATCCTCATCATCACAACTCAACAATCGTAAAAGCAAGATCTTGAGAGGAAAGAATTCAGTAAAGGCTAAGAGTGCAAATGAGAAAAAAAGGAACCCTAATTTCCTATTTTTACCCTCTAAACCCTAATTTTTTTATCTTGAAAACTCTCCTAGGTTAAAATTAGGAGCACCTTGGAACATCTAAAACCATAAATGAGGGTCCTATAGCCTAATGTTTTATCCTCTATGCATCTGAACTACAATGGAACCTTTTCACAAGATTGACCACAAAAGTATTTTTTTTGGCCAATCTCTCAAGGGGGAAGCCCGACATCATACTATCTTTCCACTAACCATCAAGGCACATTAGGGCATATAAAATTTTCAAGTATTGGTCTAAACACTGAATTCCTTGAAACAAAGCAACTAGTACTTTGTGTCATAGAGGGGAAAAATATATACTTGTAAAAATGACCTAACACATATTGTTAGAGCAAAGCACCTAGGAGAAAATACAAACCAAAAGAAAGCTTCACGAATGAGAGAAGCAACAAGAGAATCTATTTCACCAAGAGTGAAAATGAATGCATTGAAATGTGATGTAGAATACATAATGTATAGGCTTTTTAAAGCCATGAAAAAAAGTGATGGGTGAACAACTACCCAATACAGAAAAAATAACCACTTGGTTAATTATCCAATGTTAAACTTAACACACTAACACCCCCACTAAGTGCAGACTTAGGGAAAATTATTATCCAAAATGAAGATGCAATATGGGTCTCAACTACATAGCCATGTTAGGTGCCCATTTACAATGCAAAAAGGAAATCTCTCACAACTAGAGAAAAGGAGAAAGAACTTGTGGGAAAAAACCCATCTCCAAAAGAGAGAAAACAAAATAAGGGAAAAAGAATGAAGTAGGACTCATCAAGACGCCCCAAGGACAACTTACTTCACCCCTAGCATCGATCGCAACAAAAGATAGTGAGGAGATGCCAAAATTTTAGTGAAGATTTTTGCAATCTATTCCTCCATAAGAAAATACTCCAAACATAGAACACCTCCTGAGTGAGCTACCTAATGAAGTGTGTGTGGATCTCAATAAGTTGCATGCACTGATTCTCCACTAGCTTGTGAGTAATATGTATGGCACTCTAATTATCACACCAAAGAGTAGTGGGATTATCAGTAGGAAATCCAAACTCAGGCATCAACTATCAAAGTTACAAAACCTCCTACTTGCATGTGGATCGCAATATGCTTCATGCATTGATGCTCCACTAGGTTGTGAGAAATATGTATGGAACTCTAATTATCACACCAAAGAGTAGTGGGATGATCAACAGGAAAGCCAAACTCATCCACCAACTGTCAAAGCCACAAAACCTCCTAACTAGCCAAAACAACACCTCAATACTCAACCTCAATTGATGATAATGCAATAGAAGTTTGCTTCTTGCAAGACAATGCAATTGGACCAACACCAAGACAAAAGAAAAAGCCAAAAGTAGACTTTCGATCATCAACATCACCAGCCCAATCTAAGTCAGTGAAGCCCACAATTTAAGTAGTACCTAATGTGTAATGAATGCGAAATTGTCTAGTGCCTTGAATGTACCATAGGATGCATTTGGCTATCTTCTAGTGACTCTCATGAGGATCTTGAGAGATATAGGATACAACATTGACCAAAAATGAAATATCAGGATGACTATGTGTCAAGTACAAAAGGTTGCCAACCAATTGTCGATAGAAGCTAGCATCCACTTTCAGAGTACTACAACTAGAAGACAACACAACACCTGACTGAAAAGGAGTGGGGATTGGCTTGCAATCAACCATCCAAAATATCTAAAGAAAATCAATAGCATACTTCTATTGGAAAATAGAAATACCTACAAAAGACTAATGAATTTGATGTCCAAGGAAGAAATGCAAAGGACCAAGGTCTGTCATATCAAACTACTTTGTCAAAGCTCTTTAAGTTTCCTCAATCATGGAAAGAGAACTCCCAGTGAGAATCAAGTCATCCATGTAGAGAATGAGAATGAGAAGATCCCCCCATGCCTCTGAATGCAAACTAAAGGGTCAGAGTGACATCTAGTGAATCTAGAAGCAAGTAGAAAACTATCCATCTTCTCATACCTAGCCCAAGGGGCTTGTTTGAGACCATACAATGAATGTCAAAGCCTGCAAACAAGTGAAGGGTCATGCACAAAGCTTGGTGGCTACTCCATATAGATTAACTCTGGAAGATCACCATGTAGGAAATCAATCTTCACGTCCATCTGATACATTGACCAACCCTGAGATGCAACAATAGAAAGTACAAGACAAATGGAATCCATCTTGGCGATAGGAGCATAGGTCTCTGAATAGTTGATTCCCTTAGCCTAAGAAAACCCCTTGGCCACAAGACGATCCTTGTACTTGTCGATAGAAGCATTAGTTGTAAACTTGGTATGATACACCCATTTGCACCAAACCAAATTTCTTCCCTTAGGATGAGGAATAAGATACCAAGTATGATTCTTCATCAAAGAAGAATATTCCTTAGCCATAGCACTATCCTAATCTAGAACACCTGAATCATTTGAAAGCTTCTAAGGATCAATAGAAACTATATCATTCAAAATACTGATACCTAAAGTCTAAGAATGAGTGTGTCTAGAAATGGTGGGATCACCTGCATGAGAACCAGCCTCCTTAAGAAAAGTGTGATCCCAAAGAGGTTGTGTTGGTGCAGGCTCAGGAGAAGAGGGATTTATGTCAGCAACAATATCAACAGGTACATCATTAGGAGCATCAAAAACATCATCGTCATCATCAACAAGAAACAAAACATCCTCTGAAGAAGATTTGGGAAGAAGGGATGTAGAGACCTATGATGAAGAATCCTTCGAAATGAAAGACTCATCAAAATAAACATCATGATGAAAATGTACATCTCAAGTGACGGGATCAAAAAAATGATAACCCTTCACATCCTCGCAATAGCTAATGAAGATGAACTGCTCTCTTCTTCTCCATTATTTTTTTCCTCCCTATTGGAATGAATGCCTATGCATTATTGCCAAATACTTTGAAGTAGGAGACTTTAGAATTGACATGAGACCAAGCCACCTTGGGAGTCATCTTGGACCACATTGCCTTGTGAGGCATATGGTTCTGAGTGTAGTTGGCACAATTGACAACTTCTCCACAAATGCAAGGAAGATCATGAAGAAGTAAAGAACCTCATCCTTGTACTTCAAAAAGTACACGCAAGTGCGGTGGGAGAAGTCGTCGGTCAAGGTGAGCACATACTTGGCCCTCAAAAATGAAGGAGTGGGAAATGACATAAGATCACTATACACCAACTCAAGGGGTGTTGAAGCATTTGTAGCCATACCTTTTGGAAATGGATCTTGATGATGCTTCTCAAGTACACAACCTAGGAAAACACCATCAAAACAAGAGATCTAAGGAATACTAATCACCAAGTTTTATGGGCTCATCTATTGGAGATATCTATAATTTAGGTTCCCAAACTACTTGTGCCATAGCATACTCACTAAATCTACATGAGCAATAAAGGATGATCCTGATGAAGGCTCAAATCCATCAAACTTATACAAGCGGACTCTATGATCAACAACTCCAATAGCAACAAACTTCTTAAGATTATCCAAATCTCAAATAGTCACATCACTAGGAGAGAACTCAATAGGCCTTCCATCACCATGCTGAAAAATCTGAAAAATGGAGGGAATATTTTGTCAGATATCAAGAACAAGAAGAACAAGAAGAACATCATCAATGCAACCATCCTGCATCTGAATTGATCTTGTCCCTAAAACAAGAATCTGAGAAGAGTCTTCAACTGCACTATGTTTAGTGTGACTATCAAAGAGAGAATCAAGAAGATCTACATCATGAGTCATGTGATGTGAGACACCAAAATCAATAATCAAACCATCATGGGTAGAGGAAAAACCTCTTGTTGCAAGGGCTTGGAATTTTCCCAAGGAAGAATAATTCAACATGGCAATGCTATTTTTTTCCATAGCTTCCTCCAATGTTACGAGCCTCACAAAACAATTTGCATTATTATGCCCTAACTTTCCACAAAAGAAACAATTTTCCTTCTTCTTCTTAGACTTGGAAGACATGATTCTCCTAAGTTAGAAGAACGAGGAGGTGCTATCTTTTAATCATTCTTCTCCTTAGGCTTGGAGGGATGATCACCACCTTGAGGAGAATTTTTCTTAGGATTATTCTTATTCTTACCCTTGCCCTTGGAAGTTTGAGCCATCAAGGCATGACTCTTAGGAAGAGCATCCATCTAGATCAACTTGGCATGTTCCCTATCCATTCAATCATAGAACATCTCAAAAGAAGGTACCTGATAAGCATCTCCCATAACATCCATGGTAGAATAGAAGGTAGAAGCAAATACTTGAAATGCACCATGTAGCTTAGACAAGATCAAGAAGATACACTCTTTATCTAGCTTGGAAAAACCACATCCTTTCAACTATGACAAAATCAACTTGAGCTATGCAAGGAAGTCCCAAATAGTGGGAAAGGAATTTGGAGAGAGAGAAGTGGGGTTGGCTTCGAGCTGCAAAATCTTGAACTTATTAACCTTTCCATACAACTTAGCAAGCTTATCCCACACCCCTCTAGTTGTTATACACTCCACAATATGAAACAAAAAATTATCAAAAACATGGAGGCCTATGAATCCTCTTGCCTCATCTTTTTTGTTGTGATGGACAAACTTATCAAACTCCTTAGTGAACTCAATTTTTTTGACATAAAACATTTAACAAAGACCCTGAGATTGCAACAATTGTGTCAGCTTAAGCTTCAGACTTAGTGGTTCAATCTTCAATTATAACATGATGTGAAAATGAACACACACAAAGGAAAAAAAGGCTCTTTACACCCCCCATAATGGATACAAGAAGTTTTTCAATTCCCAACCACCAAATTTTCCAAAAAAAATACTTTGTAAAAATGCAAAAAAAATGGCACAAATTGAAAAAAATATTCATAAGTACCTTGATAAAACAAAACTCAAATTGGTGGGCAAGCTGCACCAAGCACCAAGCAACCAAGCAATCTTCCAATTATGTACAAGCACATCAAGTTGATTCTTCCACCAATGAGAGAACCAATCTCTCGATGTGAGCCTTAACTCAAACAAAAAAGAAAGTGTTGGGCTATAAAAGGACTGAATTTGATACTTTTCTCACCAATGTGGGATAATATTTTGTAGCCAAGTTAAAAAAAAAAGAGGTGAACTTTTTTTTAACACCTAGCAAAAGAAGGAAACCCTAAATAATATTTCAGGGGAAACCTTAGGACAAAACACCCAGCAAAAGTGAAAGTACCCAGACAACCAATTTGTCATAGCCTCTCAAGCAAAATGCTACTCAAAAATAATGCCTACTCGGAATGAATCACATCCATGACCCTATCGTAACCACCAATAAAAGCTTGCAACAGATTTTAGCTCCCTCCAATCAGGGATCAAAAGAAAAAATGTGCCTCCAAATAGCAAGATTAGGCCTCCAAATAGAAAAAAAAATTCTCAATAGAAAATTGGCTTCCCAAAGGACAAATTGCAGCGCAAAAATGATCTTCCTTTTAAAATATAAAAAAAAATGATGCCTCCATTACATTCCCAAAGCTTGGGGAATTCAGTCAGAAGAATTCAATTAAATTGATGTCAAAATTGATTCCTCTAAACATGCTTAGGATAGAGATGAATCACATCTGCAAGACTTTTAATCACAGCCTCCAAAATCTACTTCAAATGCCACTTTCAGGGAAGTCAAGTGCAACTTGGAGATGGGATTTTAGACATCTCCAATCACAACAATAAATTGTGCATGTGGAGCAAAAAATTGGACCTCAAATAAAATTCCACCAATGAACGAAAACTGCCCCTATGTGGATGTAAATCGCTCCTCCCAACACAGAATCGGGCCACAGCATAGGCAGAGTTCAAATAAAAAGGCTCTCACTCCAATGTGCGGGTCTTTGTGAGCAGAATCGTTCCTCCAAAAGGAATCAATCTTTCTCTATAAAAATCAACCTCAAAAGAATGCCACCAATTTTCCTTTAAATCATGCCTAGTGAAAACTCTTAAGTTGAAAAAGACAAGCTCAGATAGCATGTTAGAGCAAAGCACCCAGGAGCAACTACAAACCAAAAGAAACCTTAATGAATGAGAAGTAACAAGAGAATTTATTTCACCAAGAGTGAAAATGAATGCATTGAAATGTGATGTAGAATACATAATGTACAGGCTTTTTAAAGTCATGAAAAAAAGTGACGGGTGAACAACTACCCAATATGGGAAAAAACCACCCGGTTAATTATCCTATGTTAAAATTAACACACTAACACATATCACACATCCTAAATGGCATTTTTCCATTATTGGCATCATCATCATTAATCTAATTGTATTTCACATCATTAAACCCTATTTTCCTCTATTAATTGAATAATCTTTAAATATTTAATTAATTCACTATATCATTGAACCTAATCTAACTTTATTCTTCTTAATTGAATAATTAATTAATTAAATCAATATTCCCTCTCTAAACCTGAATAATTAAATTAATTATTTGAAATCATTTAACATAGTCAACAAAAAAATACAACTTTATTTGTTAATGTCAAATATGGCTTGCACGTTCATCTCCAAAATATTAATTAATTATTCAATTAATTAATTATCCTCACCCCTTTTGTGATTGAGCAAATCATTACCACTAATTTCTCACTCTAATCGATTGACTAACTCATCTATTTTTCAATCCCACTAACCACTCAACTTGATTTCTTCAATCCCCCCAATCGTTCCCATTTAATTCCACTAATCATTCCAATCTATTTCCTCTCAATGGTTCTCAACCATTGATCATGATCTTTTACTATGAAATCTTGATCGTTCATCTCAAAACATGAAATCTATATAACAACCCTCTTCATTCTCAAAAAAGATCAAATTCTTGAGAGCTTTTACACACATCTTTAATAACCATTAACACACTTTTAAGATTTTTCAAACAACAAATGGAGGCTTTGTATTGATTCAAAGGCAATCCCACATCAATACGAATACAACTTCAACATGGTATGGTAAGACTTGTTTTGTTTTGGATTCATTTAAGTTTCTTAGTTTCTTATTTTTTAAAATTCATTTCATTACATTTCACATTCATGAGTATGGGTTTGGAATTTAATCTTGTTTGAATTGATTTTGATTCGATTCATTTTATTTTTCCTTATGTTATTTCCCCCCCTTACAAGTACAGCTCAAATCATACTTGATTTATAGGAGGGTTTTTCGAAAATAACAATTAGGGCCAATAAAAAATAATAAAAAATTAGAAAAAATACACTCATTGATCTTTAGTATAATATGATATTTCCCAAAAATAAATTAAAAAAATAATCTTATTTAGGTCAAATTATACTTATTGTATAGGTGCATGTTATGGTTCTAAAAAGGTGAATTTTTAAAAGTGATTTTCTAAGAACATTTACAAAATTAATTTGTATCATTTGAGTATCATAACAAATTAGATATTTGGAAACTAGACTCAAAATCCTACATTGTATATCACTAGAAATTTTTAAGATTATATGTATAAGTGCTTCAAATTTTTAGAACAACTATGAAAAACTTTGATTTTTAAGAAAAAACTTTCACTTTTTGGCCAAAAAGTGGACCCAACTTCTTGCAGTTACCCATTGTAATATATACATAAAAATTATGCTATTTACTTTGCCAAAATATACTTATTTGTAAAACATTATACATACTTATAAATACTTAATAATAACCCCTTACCAATACTCAATTATTTTTCAATTTCATCTTTGTTTCTATGAGTTTGTTTATTCACTATCCAGTTTGAATCTATGCACCATTTATGAAGCATTTATGGTGATATGAAGGAACAAGGATAATGATTCAATATTTATTTCAACATGATTGTAATCTTGGTCATGTTTAATCTTTTATTCAAGAGTATTCATTATTTACAATCTTCTTAAACAACAATCATAATTAAGGAGATGGACAATCCCCAACAATCTTTGTAAACGGGGATTTCAAATCCCTAACAGATGCTACCTTTGCAAGAGTGAGGCGAAGTCAGCCAACCACTTCTTTCTTCACTACTTGTTTGTTTCCTTAATCTGGGGAAAATTATTAGCTCTCTGGAATATCTCTTGGTTGTTCCCCCAAACCATTGAAGAGTTCTTTTTACAATGGAAAGCCCCTACATAAAATCCCTTCATTCGAAGGTTATGGGATTTCTTATTCCCTTTTGTTGCTTGGGGACTATGGAAAGAATGTAATAATAGACTTTTCAGGGACAATGAGATGTCAGAGAATAATGTATTTGAGAAAACTTTTAGGCTTATAAAGGAAAACTTTAATGTGATTCCTCAAAAAGCTCTTAACCTGGAAGCAGTGGTGTGCACTCCCTATGATTTAAGGATGGAAAAAGATTGGAATATTCAAGTGGATATTTCTTCAGCTTCCAAGCCTACCAAGAAAAGTGGGGAGGGTGTGTGTTGGACCTTTCCTCCATATGGTTGGTATAAGGCCAACTTTGACGGAGTTGCAAAGGGCAACCCGGGCATGGCTAGAAGTGGAGGTGTGGTAAGGGATTCAAATGGTAATTTTATGGCGGCTATGGCCATATCCCTAGGTCACCAAACCAACCATGTGGAAGAGGCTATAGGAACCTTTCAAGTTTTAAAGTTAGCTCATAATTTGAATATAAAAAATTTATGGCTTGAAGGGGATTCTAAAAATATCATTTATTGTCTCTTAGGAAGTATCCCACCCTCTTGGTTGATAAAGAATTGGATTGATGAAGCAAATTCTATTCTAGAAAAGTTTGAAAAGGTAAAAGTTTCACATGTCTACAAGGAAGCTAATAGTGTGGCAAATTACTTTGCAAATGAAGGGGTTAGGAAGCAAGGATTGAACACGTGGCAAAATTGTAGGGACTTGAGAACCAAAGTCAGAGCCTTAATAGATTATGATGTTACTCATGGGAAAGAGGAAAATACATTTAATAATTAAAGGGAAAGGGGCCAAGTACATCGAAATTAAGAGATTTTATGGGGCCATGTCATATTACTTTGATGGGAAGAAAAAGTGGCATGCTTTATGGGTGCATTCGAATAGTTGCTTAATTTTGCAATAGAAGTTCAGCGCTAGTAGAGTCTATAGTAAGGTACAAATGAAAATGGGGGGGGATAGGGAAAGAGTTGAGCCAAAAAGCTATGAGGTGCACACTAGGAATGATAAGGTTTGGAAGTAGATTGAAAGAGGCGGGCTGGTTCCATTTCTGGAAAAACTTAATGGGCTTGACTCTATGGCTACTGACTACTTCGAGAAAAACTAGAACAACGGCGAAATAATTCTCTTTGGGAGAAAGGTGAAGCTAGATGAGAAAATCATAGGGAAGATTACTGGAATGTCCACTCAGGGAGTGAAGTTTTATCGAGTTAAAATTTCTAACAGTTATTTCAAAATTGACACCATCAAGGCGCTGTGGAGAAAGGTGCTTCATGTTATAATAGAGTTTATCACCTTGGACTGCAGATTTACCAGAGGTATGGTCATCATTTTTCCATTCTAAACCACTTCTACCATAAGGTACAAATTTCTCTGCCTCACTAACTATTATGTTCATTGAGTAATAGCCTTGAGGACCATAAGAAAAATCCCAGGAGATACCCTATTCTTCATCCTAGTCTTATTAGGTTAATATATGAACATTATCAAAGTATGTCAGCTTTATCTAAACATGTTGCCTCCATGACGTCTGAGGACTATAAAACAGATAGTGGGGGTTCATAGAATCATCCTAACCAGGAAAGAATTGTTGAATCCCACTCGTCCTCTGAGATGTCTGGTAAGAAAATTCAGTCTAAAAAACCCCAGCTTGCTAAAGCTAACCCTCAAACCTACCCCGACTGCTATGTCCCCTTAAAGAATCATGTTCTCAAGGGCTCCCCTACCAATAAGTTGGTTTTCTACTTTGCAGACTCCTTGGAAGACAAAGCCGAGAATCTTGAAGCTAGTAGAAATTATGTGCCCTCCTCTCCTGCCTCTTTCAGATTTGAAGGTATCAGATTTCCTAGCTTGCCCAACCTGGGTGATGTTAACCTCATATTACACCGGGTTCAATCTGGTGACATTCTTGCTTCTGCAAGAAATGGTATTAGTGACATTTTCAGGGTTTTGAAATGGGCCTATGAAGAAATTAATGATCTTAACCAAAGAAATAGGGCTTTGTATAGTAAGTGAGAGGAGCTGGAACTTAAGCTGGCTTCTCTCAGCAACGAAGAAGGGAAACGAAAAAAGAACAATATTGGAAAGGAAGGAGGTGACATTGACGATAAGTACAAGTCTTTGGAAGCATAAATGGTTAAAATTAAAAATAACATGAAAACTGTAGTGGAACAAAACCATAAAATGGTTAGGCAGAATGCCATTATCATCAATGTTATATCTGAAAAGCTAGAAAAAATGCAATAGGGTTCACTAGTTGTTGATTTGGAAGAGAACAAGGAAAGAAAGAACGAGGACCAAGGTATTTCGAAAAGAACCCGAGCCAATCTTAAAAGGAAAGCACCTCCCACTACCCAGATGGTTCAAATCTTAAAGAGGGGGGTTCAGGTTATGAACGAGTTGGAAGCTGAGACTGTGGATTTATTAAAGACTCAAATTTAATTGTTGCTAGTGTTTTGTCTGGCTTTTTGGTTATGTGGCCTTCGCTGGCCTTTTTGGTGGCTATGGACTTTTATTGTTGTTGTTTTTACAGCCTTTCCGATTTTGGTATCTTTAACATTTTTATCTTTAGCTTATAAACTTTGTGGTTTCAAGTCCCTATAAAACCCGTTTTTTCCTCTTTCAAAAATAATCATAATCAATTGTCCCTAGTTTAACATTTCTTATTATCTTTCACATTTGATGGAATCCCATATCTTTCTTCAACTCATGTAATTCATGTTAAATTGTTATATGCTTAAATAGAACATTTTTTTCAAATTGAGAAGATAATTATAGGATATACAATTTATTTTAGAATTATCATACAAAATCAAGTGCAATATAGATTCTAAAATTCAAATCATGTTTTGAGTTCATTATACTTTGATACTTTAACATGGTACTAATGTCAATTACTAGAACTTAGTAATTTTTATTCTGAAACTGTTATTTCTAATTTAGGATTTAATAATTTTATAATGTTGATTGAAAGTCATTCATTATTTATAAATTCCTAATATTAACCTCTTATCGATTTCTCTTGTGGTTTGATCATGTTGCACAAGGATGAAGTAGCAAGATGAAGGGAAACAAGATGTTTCAAAATTGATAGAGTAAAAATTTGCCAAAAAAAATTATTTCTAACAATAATTTACAAATTTATGAATGTCTACTATTAACCCCTTACCAAAACTCAAATTTGTTGACAAGTTCATCTTTGTTGTCAATAGTTTCAAGTTTTAGGGATATTGTTTGTGCATTGCCCATTTTAAAATTGCAAAACATGTTTGAAATAACTATATTATTGAGTTCAATTTTTGGGGGTAAACAAAAAGAATTATGATAGTTGAATTCATGATGTACAATTTACTTACATAGCAATCATAATCAAACATCCATGGTTTAACATTTTCATCTTCTATGAATTTTGAAAGAACCTCACATCGTTATTAACTCATGTTATAATCATGTTAAAATTATATGTACTCAAATAAAATAGATTCTTTTTGTATTGAGAAGAGAATAGAATAAAAGATGCAATTGCCTTTAGAATTGTCATACCAAACCAAGTGTAATAGTATTGAGTTAAAACATTGGTGGTTATAATTATGTTAATAAAATTACCATTTTTAATCATATTATTAATGTTTTATTATATCAACACAATCATTGTACATGACATGATAAGACATAAATCGAAAGATAATTAAATGATGAAACTATCAATAATTGACTGTCAAATTTTAGGAAAATGAATCATTTCAACTCTCTATCGATATAACCATTCGACATAACACAATGAGACATATGTTAGAAAGTAATTAAATGATGAAACCATCTAACTATCAAATTCAAATATTGTGAAACCTTTCAACTCTATCGACATAACCATTGTACATTACAAGACATTAAATAATGAAACCATTTATCGTTGGCCGTCAAATTCTTTAAAGTCTTTGACGACTTAGTGGCACTGCCATCAATGCACAAAACTGTCTCTGGTGGGACATAAGTGTTGTTCGGTAAAGCCTAAGACGCTAATTAAATACATGATATGGCTTGGATTTTAGGTAAGATAAAAGAGGGCGACTACAAAATGGAGATACACGGATATGGATCGAATCTGGGTTCGAATACAGAGGGGCTCATTCTCGATGTTAATAATAATACCCACTTCTTCTCCACCGTCGATTGGTCTGCAGAGGAAGCATTGGAATTGGTTTCTGCCATTTCGCGTGTAGCTGATGGAGGAGCCTGTCATCCCATTGAAAGCAACCCACATCAATCATCCACCCTACGCAACAGACATAGAGATCGCCAGCAGACTTTGACGGCAACGACAACACCCATCTACTGCATCAACACAGAAATTGGTGATCGCCTGTTTTCTATTGCATCTCCTCTACTACAGTATTTGGTTTGCACCATACATGTTAATCTTTGATATTCTTAGTACAACTGAAATCATGAAACGTTGGCAGCAATCCCTTAATAAACACATAAAACTAAATTCATGTCTGTTAAAGCAGCTAAATTCTCTCACAACAAGGATAGATTTTAACACCCCATCTTTCTATTTGACTGGATAGATTTTTCTTTGTTTTTTTTTTAAAGTTGTTTCATGGAGGGAATTTACAATTCTATTTGTATGGGTATGAAGGTTCTATAAGATTGAGAAAAAAACTGCCACACGATAAATTGGAATCTTATTTTTTAAAATAGAAATCTCTATTTTTCAGTTTTCAAATTTCTAGCAAGTATTTTTGTGGTGGGTTTGCATTTTTTTTTCTAATTTAGAATTTTTTTGACTACATGTCATGTATTTAGATTCTAAATTGGTTATCTCATTTTTTTTGCTCATGGCTACTCTAAACTCTACAAACAAAGTGGAATTGTTCTCAATGTAGATAAGATCATCCATGTATACAACTAAGATAAGAATATTGCCATTTGGGTTCTTGATATAAAGATTGGGATTTGACTAACTTCTTACAAAATCCTTTCTAGTGTAGATATGAGTCAATTTTGAAATACCATTTTCTTTGTGTTTCCTTGAAACCATCTAGTACCTTCTTGAATCTATACACAATATTTTTTAGAAGATATTTTGAAAGCTTTAAGTTGTGTCACATAAACCTCTAGTACCTTCTTGAATCTATACACAATATTTTTTAGAAGATATTTTGAAAGCTTTAAGTTGTGTCACATAAACCTCTTGATTAATGTTGTTGACATCTATATGAGAAACAATCCAATCTACTAAATTGTTAGAACAGATAATAGTTTGATGGTATCCATTCACACTACAACTGTAAATATTTAAATGCAATCAATACTTTATTGTTGAATGTGCCTTTTGGCTACCAATCGAACCTCCTTCTTATTAAGGGTTTCATCAAATTTGTATTCTGTTTTATACACCCACCTTATACCAACTAGTTTCATACTACAAGATAACCAAAACAAATCCTTACGTATCATTATTTTCAATTGTTTCTATCTCATTATTCTTTTTTCAACCTGCTCCTCATTTTCTTGAGCTTGTTCAAAGTTCTATGGGCCTTTTTTTCCTATGATTTTTTGATCCAATCATAGTTCACTTTTGTTTATGACATTCTTGTCATTTTATTGAAATTTGAATCCAACATAAGAATTGATTGATGTCATTTTATTGAAATTTGAATCCAACATAAGAATTGGCTTTCTAGTGTAGATATGAGTCAATTTTGAAATACCATTTTCTTTGTGTTTCCTTGAAACCATCTAGTACCTTCTTGAATCTATACACAATATTTTTTAGAAGATATTTTGAAAGCTTTAAGTTGTGTCACATAAACCTCTTGATTAATGTTGTTGACATATATATGAGAAACAATCCAATCTACTAAATTGTTAAAACATATAATAGTTTGATGGTATCCATTCACACTACAACTGTAAATATTTAAATGCAATCAATACTTTATTGTTGAATGTGCCTTTTGGCTACCAATCGAACCTCCTTCTTATTAAGGGTTTCATCAAATTTGTATTATTTTTTATACACCCACCTTATACCAACTAGTTTCATACTACAAGATAACCAAAACAAATCCTTACGTATCATTATTTTCAATTGTTTCTATCTCATTATTCTTTTTTCAACCTACTCCTCATTTTCTTGAGCTTGTTCAAAGTTCTATGGGCCTTTTTGTCCGATGATTTTTTGATCCAATCATAGTTCACTTTTGTTTATGACATTCTTGTCATTTTATTGAAATTTGAATCCAACATAAGAATTGATTGATGTCATTTTATTGAAATTTGAATCCAACATAAGAATTGATTGATGATACTATGATGTTTTCTTATTTTCACTCTTAAGTGCATTTGAGTACTTCTTCCTCATCAACCACATCAATTGTAATTTGGTTTTGCTTTGTTTTCCTTTTGTTTAGTGTATTATATTTCTTCTTTAAATATCACATCTCTACTTATCACATGTTCCATACTTACTAGATCATAAGACGTGTATGTTTTACTTGTTTTACTTTTTTATTGATATCCAAGGAAAATACATTTTAAGTATTTATGATCAAACATAAACCTTTTTTCTTTTAATATGCATACATAAGAAATACAATCAAACACCCTCAAATATTATAGTTTTGACTCAAGTAAAAATCATTATTATTCTAGAGACATTGCTTTAAATGCTTTTGTAATACTCATATTTAGAATATTTACTATTTTATTTACAAGTTTTATCTACAAAGTCTTACTATTTATTTTTAATTTTATCATAGTAATGTCATTTTGACAATGATTATATTCTTATTTTTACCACCTCCATTTTATTTTTTGGAGTGTAGGAAGTAGTAAACTCTCTTCTATTTATTTTTAATTTCATCATAGTAATGTCATTTTGACAATGATCGTATTCTTTTTTTTACCACCTCCATTTTTTTTTGGAGTGTAGGAAGTAGTAAACTCTCTTGATTCCATGGTTTTTATAAAAATATAATATTTATCTGATTTATATTAACCTCCATTAACTAACTTGATTAATGTAATTATCACTCTATTTTTCAACAAACCTCTTAAATCTTGCAAACTAGTTAAATACTATTGAATTTGTAGCCAAAAATTATAATCTCATCTATCTTGAGTAATAATTTGCGAAGGTTAGAAAATACTTGGAATTATTGAAATAAAATGTTTCCATGAGACAACAAAAATTCATATCCATATAACTTGTATCAAGAGATTATTTATCTCTTCTTAATTTATCAATTAAAAATCTAGATTAATATTATCTGTTAAAAAAAATACTCTTCACACACTTCTTTTGTATCTTCAATAAAAGGTAATTCATCAACCATTCTCATTTTGTTGAGTAAAATAAATCACCAAAACCAAGATGCCCCTATCTTTGGTACTAGATTTTACTTTAGTTAATTTCACTAGTTTTGAATGCTTAGTTTCTTTGTGTAAAATAGAGAGGAAACATCCTATCACTTATCATTTGTATTATTATAACAACTAAATTTATTTTTTACTTTGTCTTATTATGCAAACATGTTTATTAAAATTCACTTGACAATTTTGTTCTAACTACTTTCTAGCAAATAAGTGAACTTATTTTTAAGTGGTAGAACTATTAGAGTTTTATTGATATGCTTTAGCTCATAATTTTTAGCTATAACTACAATAGTATTAGTGCCTTTAGTTCCATGTGACTTATTATCTCTCATTGTTATTGTCTTATTATTATTTTCATCTAAATTGATAAAAATAATCTTATTATATGCCATATAAGAAGAAGACCCAAACTCAATCTAATATACACTATTTTCACTTGCCTTTTTGCTGAAATAGAGAATGAAAAAATGTTTTTTATATTAAATAACATTCATTTTTTCCATTTCAATTTTTTATCATAATATTTTAGTTTATAGTGACGAAACTTGTTACAATGAAAGAAATATACATTCATTTTGTAATTATTATATTTCACATTATTTCTATGTCTCCCTCCCCCTTTGAAGTTACTATTTATATCTCTAAAATATTACCTCTTCCTATGAAGTTGTTAGATTCGCCTTTAGATTCGTGTTGATTGTTAGAAGTCATCTCTAGATTCATTTTTTCTATTGCTCTTATAATTTTTTTTCTTTCACCTCTTAAGATTGCTTTATAGAAAAATGTTTGTTTTGTTTTTATCATATGTCTTCATCTTTTGATAGTTAAAAAAATTACTTAATTCATCAATTTTTATCTTTTGATAGTTAAAAAAATTACTTAATTCATCCATTTTTATAGTTTTGAGATCTATAGAAATTCTTACTAAAGAAATGGAATCATAAAATTTGGGAATAAAGTTCCTTAAATTTTCTCTATAACATGTTTTTAAAGACACATCTTCAACTAAAATATTCATTTAACTACTCAGACCTTCTAGTTTTATCAAAAATTCATTAACAAATTCACTATTAATTATTTTTTATATATATTAAAATATTTCCTTAATGATTACAATTTTGTAGTTTGTGTTCCTTTATATTAATTAATGAGTATTTTTCATTCTTATTTAGAATGAGCAGTGCAAGGGTTGGGGCCCTAGCTCGGTTGGCTAAATCTTTCCTGTTGCAGGAGGTTGGTCACGAGGTCTAGTCTCCCCCACCCCCGTGGTACGGGCTGATGTCGGCCCTTGGCGCCCATGATCCGCGTTAAAAAAGTTTACGAGCCGCTTCGCCGGTTTATATGGGAGATTCGTGCTACTTTCGATTCGGTCTAAAAAGAATGAGCAGTGCAACTTATCTGAAGAAAAAATATTTTATTAATTGTACTTTGAATAAAAAATAAAGCTTCAATATTTTTTTCACATTTGTTTTATCTTCTTACTTTTTGTGAATCCTAAAATGCATTGGTTCCACATATTAATTTAATGCAAATCTTTAGATTTTAGTAGAGTTTGTATCATAGTGCACTAATAGATAAAGTTAGAACTATATATTAAAGATGAGAACCAACATGTCAAAGTTCATAATCCTTGCATTATTTTCTATAACAAAAAATGGACATATTAACCCAAAAATAAAACACAAATTATTGGAGAGATCCTTGAAATTAGACACTCCAGGGTGATCCCACAATAGTGGTTTACAATTTTTGGCCAAACTGGACACTAAAATTATTATTTTTAACTAAATCTTCACATTCACGCACCTATAGTAGCTAAACCATGAGGAATTTGAAGATGATGTAAACTAGAGTCTTGTCATACTTTGTCTATAGATTCTAAAAATACTTGTTTCAAAATTTTTGAAATCAAATTGCACTTCTTTTTCCATCTCCCACGAAAACTGGTTTTTTTTCAGAAAATGACATTTTTTAAAAGTG